>LOJH01021371.1:0-11882 GCA_001685095.1 Ellobius talpinus | reverse complement strand
GGCTGGTGACTGACTCTCTGCCTTTCCTCTTCCCAGAATTCTCTTAGTCTGGTTACCCCTCCTAAACTTCCTGCCTGGCTACTGGCCAATGTGAGTGACAAATTTTTACAGTGTACAAGAGCATTATCCCACAGCACTTTATTCTTCAACAAGATGTTATTTCTTCAACAAGATAAAAAAAAGAGAGAGAAAGCCAGCTGGCAGTGGTGGCACACACCATTAATCCCAGCACTCTAGAGGCAGAGACAAGCTGATCTCTGAGTTTCGGGCCAGCCTGGTCTACAGAGCTAGTTCCAGGAAAGCCAGGACTAAACAGAGAAACCTGACTTGAAATAGATAGATAGATAGATAGATGGATGATAGATAGATAGATAGAGTGGATGGGAGTGGGGAGAAAGTGAAACCCATACAGAATAAAAAGAGAGTTAATGTAATGCTTATAAGGGTCCAGATATCTCAGAAGCTGGACTCAGAAAGGATGAGCTTTTAAAGCCTCGATCAGGACAAGTACCAGGTAAGTAATCTCAAAGGAATCTAAACTGTACTGGTGTTACCTCTCTCTGAACACAGGCATGCCAGATGATTTTTCTCTACCTTAGTCACTGTTTAATTACACAGTATTCTAAGGAAAGAAAGTTTAGGTGTTGTTTTTGGTTAATGACAAATAACATGTTCCACTGTAGTGTTGTATAAAAAGCTCTTGCTTGATTATTTTTATGAGAGTTAAACCAGCTTGAGTAGATTTCAGTCTTTGTTATTTTGAAGAAAAAATTCATTTAGTGCTTTAGAAAGGACCATGTTCATCCATTAGTCAAGGGAAACATCAGCTGTTCCAAATATTTGGGAACCAAGAATTTTTTCCCCAAAACAAGCAATACTAATTTCATATGAATGCATGTTTTAGTTTGTTGTTGTTTTAATCCTACAGGAGACTGCTGAGGAAAGACTCTTAATTTGGGAAGGATTGTTAATTGGAAAAAAGAAAATTTGAGGGCAGGTAGGGGCCAGAACTCTAAAATGGAGGGTTATAAAGATAAAATGTTGTGCTAGGTGCTGAGATGTCGAAAAAAGAAATCATTCTTCCCCATCTCAAAGGGCTTGCATCTGTCTAGGGGTCATGATGGCAGGTTATTAAATAATTAAAAAACAAATACAGTAGACTTGGTGTCATAATGAGAAACTAGTATAAAAAATGGACAATATATATTGATATGGTTCTTCATTATACAAATTAACATTATATTTCTCCTGAGTCAGCTTTCATCTGAGACAGAACTAGGCCCTAGATGTCCTAATGCATGGATGGACCAGCTTGTATAATCTGCACTGAAAAGTCATGACCCCCACACATAAACCTTGGTACCTTCTCATGGTAGGAGGCCACTGTCCTCCATAAACGTTCTGTTTTTGGTCATCAGTTTCAGTGATTTTGTTTTTCAAAGCAGGGTCTTACTACATAGCCCTGGCTATCTTGGAACTAACTGTGTAGGCCAGGATGGCCTTGAACTCATAGAAATCCCTCCTGAGTGCTGGGACTAAAGACATGCCTGTCTCAGTGGCCAGGTTTTTTTTTGTTTGTTTTTGTTTTCAAACAAGTGATTTCTGCCTTATCATTAGAAGGTAAAAGCTGAATACTAAGGGATATTTCTGCTTTAATGAATGACACAGTATAAGAAAGCAAAGTCATCATAATGAGGGAATTTTAGGCTAGAAATAATTGAGGCAAAAGAGCCTCCTATGTACCTGAGCAGAGCAGCAGCCGGCTTGTGTTTTCTCCACCCCTACTATCATCTCCAGTCATCTGCTGTGCCTTTTCTACACCATGATGTTCATAAGTCACAGGCAGTGGGCCACTTAAGGCTATGCGAGTTAGTGGCACCGCATCATTCCTGGTATTCCTGAAGGGAAATAGGTTTTCTTGTTGCTGTTGTTGTTATTTGTTTTGTTTATATGGTACCTCCTGCCTTCCTCATTCCCATTCAAGAGTTGCAAATTTGCAGAGGTAAAACTCAGGAATGTGAGTATTTTTAGAAACACCTCAGAAAATTTGGATGACACTTGGAACCATAACTCTAAAGGACAGTGAGGGTGCCAGTAAATTCTAGTGCCTAGGATATGATTCCAAGATTTGCATTCATAACAAGAGGAGAAATCTGCAATTGCAAAACAATCCCTGTCCCCAGTTATTTAAGCATAAAGTCCAAATCAGCTGGGTTAATGGGTTCTTACTCTTAAGGGACACCCATCATTGCTGGCTTGCCTTTGTCTGGATAATCTATATGCTACAAACCTGAGTCAACTGGGGCACATAAAGAGGCACATAAAGACAATAGGTATGATATAATGATACCTAAACAAGAAGGCACGGGGCTGCCTTACTGCTAATTTTACTTGGTAATTTAAAAAATATGACTGTATCTATGCAATTAGATGGTCATCTTTCCATGTCAAAATAAATCTTTTTTCTCAAAAGTTAACCAGATATACATTAAAGGAAGATGATTAATTCTTTTAACGCTACTCCAGTGTTGCTGAGTATGTTGGTGCTTGTTTGTTATATAGCTTAGGCTGACCTCAATTCATGATCTTCCTCCTCAACTCTTCCCACATTCAGGAATCACAGGTATATGCCACTGAGTGTGTGTGTGTGTCTGTGTGTGTGCATGTGTGTGTGTGCATGTGTGTACATGATTTTTGGGGGGTGTATATGCTCACAAGTTTACCTTTACTATTTCACATCTTTGTATAGTTTCAAATCTATAAAAGCTTTGAAATTGACTTAAGTATCATCAGAAGCATTAATTATAAATTTATCTTGTTATTTTTTAAGTTAGACTATGTCACCTGATTAATTTGTATTAATTAGTTCTTGTTGTACACAGAATTTCTAAAACCTTCAACTTAATTAAGTGAGATAATTTGGAAGCAGTTGTCTTGATGGTAGCCTGGAGTCTAGCAGAGTGGTGCATTAAATCCAGGTGTTTGCCTTAACACTGACATCAAGTTGGTGAGCCCCATAGTTTGTGACATTTCCTACTGACTTATGAGATGGCTCTGTAGAAAACAGGTGACTACTGAAGGTTCAAGAGGCTTAGGAAAAGCGGTAGAAGATGCTACAAAATATGGCTTGAGAATTCAAGTCACAAGTTTAAAATTCAGCAGTTTCTTGCTCTTTTTACTTGCATTGCTTCTTATCACTTGGTTTCACTCACTTGTCTGTAAAATTCTGTGGTCAACCTGAGGTTGAGGTAAATGATGGTTTGGGAAAGTTTGAAAAGATAACAAATATCAGTAGTGACCATCCTGAGTACCATGAGTGAAATAACTGCGCAAGTTGGAGACAGTAGTTACTGAGCCCGATGAACTCTTAAAACTATGTTCTGTTGTCGGGGTGAAGGAGAACAGGAGAATGCTCGGAAGGAGGAAGCCCATTCCTCCCCACTCCTGCCCAGATCATCGAAGAAGCAGGATGTGACCTGCCCTGTTGAAAAAGGTACTGAACCATGTGGCTAGCATAGATAAGAATAATGGGTTAATGTAAGCTACAAGAGCTAATAAGAAGACTGAGCTAATGCGCCAATCAGTTTATAACCTAATGCAAACTCTCTGTGTGATTTTCTCTGGGACTAAATGGCTGGGGGACCGGATGGGACAGAAACCCCAACAAGCCCGCTCCTCTTTCACGTTACAAAGTTTAAAAATAAAAATAATTAAAAATTTAGAAAAAAGAAAAAAAACTGTGTTCTGTTTTACCAGAGATACTAGTTTTTAATGATACATATGGGGAAAAGTACCTATAAATTCTGTGTATTGTTTAAAGACTAATAAGCAACACCTGAGGTACCTACTATCACTTAATCCATTAGCTATAATTAGGTGGCTTTAACTTTATGTTATGGAATCATGTTAAATATAATGTGTGTTTGGTGTTGCTTGATTGCATGTTTGCTTGTTTTCAGATAGGGTCTGGCACTGAAGCCCAGGCTGTCATAAAACTCATAGTGATTCCCCTGCCTCAGCTTCCCAAATGGTAAGATTACAGGCATGTATTGTCCCTCTCGGTCACAACCTGGTGGTTTTGTTTGTTTTGTTGTAAGCATTATGTTCCTAACATCCATTCATGTAAACTGATGTATATTTGTACAGATTTTTTTTTTCTTTTGGTGAGTATAGGACATGTCTCTGTTCTTAGTGAGCACATGACTCATTACCAGGGGTTTTGTTTGTTTTGGTTTTTGGTTTGTTATTTTGGACAATGATGCTATGAGAATGTCTCCTGATAAATGTCTCTTGAGGTTTTATCCCCAAGGAAATTTTATCTAGAAATGGACTACATAGGCTGGAAGGTAAGCACACCAGTACCAGATACCCCAAAGCTCAGGTAGATGTGTGTGCTGCTGAGCTGCCATACCAGTAGTGACCACTATTCTTTGTTCCCTCGTGGGGGTGTCAGAGGTGTAGAACACTAACATTTCCTTTCTTATGTTACTATTTAAATAGCAGTTTTAATAGTTTACAAATCAAGGTGGGCCCTTCCCTCTCTCCTTCCTTAACCCCTTCATTCTATTTTAGTGAAGAAATTGAGATTAGGTTTAGGATAAACATTGTTGCAAAATTGTTGAAAAGTGCCTGCTTGGTGAGATGAACTTTGCTGGAAACTGCCCTTTGGTTGTAGCTAGGGAAGAAGAGAGCTGGATTCTGGAAGTCTTCTGTCTCAGTGGGGAAAAAGCTAGCGTGCCAGCAATTGTACCTAGAACAGAATGGAGCAAGCAGCTTTGGGATGGTCGTACAAGAACACTTGTCCGTCAGTTTTAACTTCTCGTATATATGAGAAAGCTTAAGGGTTCATATTAGATAAGCTTACCAGTGGCCAGATACGTGAAGACATAGGGAACCCTGCAAAGGATTTTAAATGTACAGTTTAGTCCTGGATGAAAGTAAAAGAACAGAAGTGGCCAAAGAGATGAAGTCAGCAGGTTGGGTAAAGCAAACCATGTTTGCTTTGGCCACAGCAGCAAAGATCAATGCAAAGGTGACAGTTGCAGGACCAGTCTGTACCACACTCACATTTGGGATACCTCTCAATGACAACTCTAAAAGGTGTCATTTACACTGGATCCTGGATAGAGGTGAGAGCGATGGAGCATGTGGCTCCTGCCTCCCCTCTCGCCTCTCTTCTGCTTTCAGGGTAACTTTTTTAAGTAAGCCCGGTATGAGGAAGAAACACGGAGTGCTTGCTTTTGTCTGGATGACTTGTTTTGATTAATCCTTGTCCTCTCATTCTATCAGGTTTTCTGCAAATAACGTGATTGTATTTTTCTTATACCTGATTAATACTCCACTATGGAGATACACCACATGTAGATACACCCTATTCTTTTATCCGTTCCTCTGTCGATGGGTACCTAGGCTGATCCCACAGCTCTGCTGTTAAAGAATTCTATGCTACACAGAAGGATTCAAGCATGTCTTCCATCTACAGGCTTGCTTTGCTTTGTCTGATACCCAGGACTGGTATGGTTTGACCATGTAGCCATTATGCCTTACGGAAACATGTGCATTGCTGTGCTAATTTACATTCTCACCATTCGTATATAAGGATGTCTTTTTCTCCACATATTTTTGGGTAAAAGCCATTCTGATTGGGGTGAGATGGACTCTCAGTGTGGTTTTCATTTTCATTTTCCTGCTGGCTGAAGGTATTGAGCATTGTTTTGTAATGTTGGGGCCATTTGTACTGTGGAGAGGTGACTGTTGAGGTAACTGACAAATTTTTGACTGGATTACTTTGTTCTTTTGATAAGAAGTTTTTCTGAGATTTTCCTATAGTCTGCATAATTGATCCTTTGTCATGCAAATAGTTGGCAAGGATTTTTCTCATGCTGTGAACTGTCTCTTCATTTAGTTGGCTCTTTCCTATCTTGTTCAGATACGTTTTGGAGTTTTATAATCTGATTTTTCAATTCTTTTGTTTCCTGTGCTGTCAGAGTCCTATTCAGGAGTTGCCTCTCTTGAAGGCTTGAGGAGCTTTCCCTCTGTGCTTTCACAGTTCATGGTCTTACATTGGGGTCTTTCATCTATTTTGAGTTGATTCTTTGTATTAGGCAAGCAATGGAGTGTAGTTTAATAGTCTGTACCTTTGGCTGTCCAGTTTCCCCAGCGCCTCTTGTTAGAATGACTTTTCTCCAAAGTATGCTTTTAACGCTTTGCTAAGAATCCTTGGCTGGGGCAACTTGGATTTATTTCTGGGCCCTCTGTTCTATTCCATTGGTCTGTGTGCTTGTTCCTGTGCCAGTACTGTACTGTTTTTGCTACTGTGCCCTGTGTAATTTATTTTGAAATCAGATATGATGTATCATTCCGTTTATTGATTAATGATTAATACTACTTCAGCAGATCTGTGTGGTGGCACACACCTGTAATCCCAACACCCAGAAGGACAGGGCCAGAAGATCACTAAACTCTGAGGTCAGCTCAGTCTACATAATGTGCTCCAGATGGAGCAGAGCCCAGAACTGAGGTAACTTGAAACAAGTGAGCAAACAGAGATGGTCTTGGATAGTTGAGGGCTTTTTGTGTTTCCACCTGAGTTTTAAGATTGGTTCTTTAGGTTCTGGGAAGAATTAGTGGAGGTTTTGTTCAATCAGTAGGTCACTTTTGGTAGTGTGGTTATTTTAAATATTCCCAAATCTAGGGGCCTTACTATTTCAAGTGTTTTTCAGTGTCTTCCTTCAGTGGTTTTTTTAAGCTTTTTTATTGTAAAGGTTTTTACCTCCTTAGTTAGGTTTAGTCCTAATTTCATTTATCCTCATTTTCTCCAACTTTCTCCCTTCTTTCCCTTTTCTTCATTTCTTCTTCCTGTCAGATACCCCCATTCTCCCAGCTATTTCAAGTTTCTTCCTCAGTGAGTTCATTGTCAGTGTATAGAAAAAGTACTAAGGTTTTTTTTCTTGTTACTTTGCTGAACTTGTGTATCAGCTGCAAGCATCTCTTGGTGGAGTTCCTGGAGTCTTCCAGGTATGGAAGTGTGTCATCTATAAGCAGGGCAGATTAACTTCCTTCTTTCTTCTGGAGATCCATCTCCTTTCTCTAGCCTAATAGTTTGGCTAAAAGTCCAAGTACTACAGTCGATGAAAGCAATGAGGATGAGCGTCTTGCCTAGTTCCTGATTTCAGAGGAAATGTCTGCTGTATTTTCCCGTTCAGTAAGATGTTGGCTATAGGTTGCTTATACATAGTCTTTATGATTTATGATCTATCTGTGTCAGATTTATTTATGTTTTTAAGATTTTATCAAAGGTCTTTTCTGTGTCTGTTGGATGATCATATAAACTATTCTTGATTATATTTATGTTGTGTATTGTGTTTATTTGTGTGTGTTAAACAGTCTTTGCATTCCTGGAATGAAATCAGATTGACCATGGTATTTGTTCTTTTTAATGTGCTATTGAATACACTCTGCAAGTATTTTATTGAGGGTTCCATAGGAGGGTCAGCAGGAGTACGGGTGTGCAGGATTTTGTTCTGCCTTGTCAGCTGGTTGCTGAGTGACACGAGCTTCATAGGATGAGCTTTGGAAATGCTTAGCAGGCTCGTTTGTGGAGCACAAACATTTGGTTCTTTATAGAAGTCTAGTAAATTTAGCAGAAGATCCATGTAGGCTTGAGCTTTACTTTCTTAGGGGTTTTGCTACTATTCTGATCTCATTTATTATTGTTCTATTTGTATTTTTTAATTTTCTTGGTGCTATTTGGTTAGGTCATACGTGTCTAAAGATTGATAATTTCTCTAAGATTTTTCAATCCATTGACATGTAATTTTCTAAAACATTTTCTAATAACACTGAATTTCAGTGGTATTTTTTTCATTTTTGTCTCTATATTTTTTAAGTGTCTTTCAGTGAATTTGGCTTAAGGATTACCAGGAGTTGTCTTTATGTTTTTCCTCAGAGATCTAAACATTTTTTCTAGATTCATTCTTTTCAAGAGTGTGTGTGCATGCACATGCGTGTGTGGATATGTGCACTTAAGTGTAGGGCATCAAATTCCCCTGGAGATGGAGTTACAGGCAGTTTTGAGCTGTCCAACGTGGGTGGAGACGTCAAACTCAGGTCCTCTGCAAGGACAGTATGCATCCTCAGCTACTGAACTGAACTGTCTCTCCAGCTCCAGGACTCAATCTGTTTCATTTATGCTTTGTGTTATCTTCTCAGATTCCAGCTCATGTATTGATGAACTCATCTTGTAATTTTTTCTTTCCTTTTTATTGATTTTAAACTGTCCATATTTTGTGAGATGTGATTTATTATTAAATTATCTGTCGTGTCTATAGTGTGTGGCACTCATTTCCTCTTGGCGCTGTTTTTATTGTGTCCTATGTGATATTCTGGAATGTCACGTTTGATTCTAGTACTCATTTTTTTCCTCGTCTCTCCAGTGCCCCAGTGTTTGTCCGGAAGTGTACTGCAGTCTCCTGTGTTTGTATATTTGCTCTTCACCTCTATTATTTGAGACAGGTGTCTCTGCAGAGCTGAATCAACTCACTGTTTCGTCTAGCTGGCTGCCAGTGAATTCCCTCCTCTTCACCAGAGGCGCGTGGTTAGAGCCTGTGTGTGTGCCACCATGCCTCGTTCTCCACTGGGTGCTGTGGTCTGACCTCGTGATTGTGTACCAGGCCTTTTACCGATGGGGTCATATACCCAGCTCTTTCCTGGTGCTCTTTATGTGAAGTAGTTACTTTCTTCTTTCATTTCGGTTTAAAGGATTCACTGTAGTATTTGATGGAGGGCAGATCTGTAAATGATAAACTTTTGCAGTACCTGAATTAGAATATTCTAACTTCCCCATCACTTTTAAAGTGTGCCATTGCTGAGTGTAGCAGTCTCTGACATTTAATTCTTTCCATACTTTGAATATTTCACCCAGCTGTCTTTTCTGAGGCTCTGCTGCTCAGAAGTTGTTTATGATGAATTGTCTTGCCTACGGGATTCTTTGTTTATAGAATTGGTAGTTTTATTATGATGTGCCTAAGTGTGGATCTTTTAAAATCTAACATATTTGGAGGTTTTGGGTGTTTGAATGTGTTTCATTGTATGTGGGTTGTTTTGTTCTTTCAGATAGCTGGGCTTCCCCTCCCATTGTGACACTCACTGTATCTTACTTATAAGTAGTGATGTCCCACAAATCTCCAAGCCTCTGTGCAGAGCTTTCCCCCGAGTTCTTTTCTCCCTAGTTCCTCAGGCTGCATCGTCCCAGGTGATCTTCCTGTGTGGTCACTGATCATCCCCCTGCCTGCTGCTGCTTCTGTTGGTCCTCTCTAGTGGACTTGCTCGTAGTTTTAGCGCTTCCCTGCTTTAACATGTCTGTTTTGGTTCTGTTTCGTCATTTACATCACTGTATCAATATTTTCAGTGTAAAAGATGCCAGTTTCATATTTCAGTTCACTAGACAGTGTTTTTTTTATATCAGTCTATATTTGAAATACTACAGTACATAAGCTTCTGAGGCCGTATTTCTCCGTTTATTTTTTTCTTGTGCATAGGCTGTACTGTTTTTATATCTTGTATTTTATTGTTTTATATCTTTTATTTTTGTTGCTGAAAATGAGATGTTTTAATATGGATTGATCCCTAAATACTAATCTAAACCCCAAATCTAAATACTTTTGAGTGCTAACATGATAGTTTCAGACTTTGAAGTATTTCAGATTTCATATCTTTGTTTTAGAGATTTTAAGCCAGCATGCTTCTTGACCCATGACATCCAGATAAGAGGGCCTTTGCTTGTAGTACAGCCATACAGTTGTGCTCCCTCTCGCTGCCCAGCACTCGCTGCTGATAAGAGTTGCAGACATTGTTTGCAGCCTATTCTCAGGTCATCCATATTCACTTGTGCTGTAAATATCCCGCCATCTTTTCCTTTCACGTAGGGGCCATCTCACAGTTGTATAGAGATTTCATTAAGTGTCTACAGCAAATAGTGTCCAGTCTGCCAACAGGTCCTGTTGTTATAATGACACTTTCTGCCTTGTCCCCTAAGTCAACAGTCTTGCCTTAGCTTTACTTCCAGTCGATAAGGATCTGTAGCTCAGGGCCTGTCCAGGTCTTTGGCCATAAACACGGTCCTCCTCATGAAGGTAGCTTCTAGACTTCTAGGAACATGCCAGTCCTTTTCGGAGCCTCTGTGAAGTCTCCAGCTTTTCTTCACAAGGGTTTTAGTTAGTTTATTTTTGGTTCCAGGTGTAACTGTCACCTCAGGGTGCACACAATAAGGCCTTTACTAGATGTCCTCAATAGCCCCCCGTCCGAGCGTAGTACTTTACACCAAGCCGGTTTCATGATAAGCAAAACAAAGACAGTCCTTTGGAGGGGATCTTCCATAGAGCTTCCAGATAGATCAGAACAGATAATCACAGTTCTTTTTGACTGGGGCCTATTCTACTGTCCTTGCATGCCAGTAAAATACAGGATATTTTCATGGCTACTGCCTGAGTCAGGATGTAGGACCACAATGTCTGTTGATTCTTAGGGAGAATCAGGATCCAGTGGGATGATTAAGCGGGTTGGGGTACTTGCCCCCACGCCTGTCAGTGACCCGGGTTCCATTTCCAGATCTTGAGTGGAAGTGATGGAGAGATCATATTCCATAGAGTTTTCTTCTGACACCTTTCCTGTTATCCATTGTAAAGCTGGAAGGTTCTCTTTAATTCTGCTAAACTTTTTTTTTAACAGTGAAACATTTTAACAGTTACTGTGTTTCCACCCTGCCTTGTGCAACTTAAACTTGCAAGCCTTTCCTCACCAAACTACACGTTGAAATCCCCCCTACTCCTCCCCCCGATTCTCCCGGCTTGCTCCCACTATGGATTTGGAAAAGAGCAATGGGCAGTAACCATGCTGTGACCTGGGTGCTACGCTGCTTTAAAATCTTTGTCAGACAAATTAGTCCATTGTCTTTTAATGCTGCCTCACTCTGGTGCTCAAGATACTTGTGGGATACAGCTAGATTCTTTTCTAGAATGTAACATATATGATCCTTAGCCCATGTCCCCAGAGTCCATATTCCCCTCTGAAGACTAAAGGACTTCTGCTATCCATTACTCTGGGCATCCTGCTCTTCTAAAGCCCCACAAGAATGGCCCATTAAGCTGTTTACAGAATCCCGGGACCCGTCTGGACTGCAGCTCCGAACTCCTCCACATTCATCTCTCAAGCCACTGCCGGAGGCCTCTGGTCCTTACGATCAGCGATCAGCGTTAGCACAGCAGCTCCACATCTTGGTACTAGTTTTCTCTATTAATTATTTTTCTAGTTATTCTGACCAAGTGCCTGACAAAGGCAACTTAAAGATGGCAGGGAATGTATAGTGGTCAGAGCATAGGATGGCTGGCCCCTGCATCCCGAGTGAGGGGAGAGATGAAAGCTCGTGCTCAGGCAGTCTCTTCTTCAGTTGGGAACTGCCCCATGGGAAGGTACCACTGACGTTCAGGTGGGCTGTCCACCTCAGTTAAATTCTGGAATACCTTCCCACACGAGCCTCAGAAGTAGGCGCTGAGGTGAATTTCAGTCCAGTCAGATTGGCACAAAGAAGATTAACAACCATCCCAGTGCTCTTTCTAATTTATTCTTTCACAGAACATCTGGAAGCTTCTTATTGTAGCTGATAATATATCATGATGGAACCAGTTTAAATAGAAGTTCTATCTTTCTTTATGGTGATATTTGAGCAATTACTTGTATTTCAGACTGCTTTGAAGAACTAGTAGGAAGTACAGTGAAAGTCTTGAGAAAATTACCTTATGTCCAGAGCTCTCTCGATAGAAAGAGAGAGAGAGATATGGATGATAGAGAGATGGATGATAGATAGATTAGATAGATAGATAGAT
>LOJH01021370.1:0-20338 GCA_001685095.1 Ellobius talpinus | reverse complement strand
TAGATAGATAGATAGATAGATAGATAGATAGATAGATAGATAGATATCATTTTGTACTAAAGACCCTTAATACAAATAGTACATCTCATTTTGTATACATCCTGTTTGTGTCTTTGAACTTACAATGTATCTTGTACAGAATGTTCAAGAAAGTAGCATAAATGACTCGTATTTTTATAAATCCATCCTGTCAAACTGCACTGGGACTAACAAATTTAATTTTGAGTGTTATATGAGGTTAACAATATAATGTGTACATATTTGTTGTAATTATCAGCAACTTATGTAGATGGAAGCTTTTTCTTGCTTGGTCCTGAAGCAATTCAGTCCCAAAGAAACACACAGAGGCATAGATTAATTACAAACTGTTTGACCTATTAGCTCAGGCTTATTATTAACTCGTTCTTACAACTTAAATTAACCAATAATTATTGTCTGTGTTAGCCATGTGGTTTGGTACTTTTTATCAGTGAGGCATTCTCATCTTGCTTCCTCTGCCTCTGGCTGGTGACTGCCTCTGCTTTTTCTTTTCCCAGATTCCTCCTAGTCTGATTTACTCTGCCTATACATTCTGCCTGGCTACTGGCCAATCAGTGTTTTATTAAGCTAATACAAGTGACAAGTCTTTACAGTGTACAAGAGCATGATCTCACAGCAAAGTTAGTATCTTGTAATTACCATGCCTATGGCCTAAAAGCCATTTTCTTGTTATAACATTTAAAATCTGCCTTCTTAGAAGTTTCAAGAATGCATTATTATTAGCCACAGTCAATACCCTATATATTAGATCCCTGGAAGGACTTGTCTTAGTTTTTAAATGTTAAAACTTTAAGCAATATTGTCACGTGCCCCAATCCCACAGTTCCTGGAAAATATCACCTTACCATCTGCTTCTTCCAGTTAAAGTATTTTAGATTATCTGTTCACACAGGGCTGAATGGTGTTTGTCTTTCCATGTCTGGAATCTTTTAGGTTCATTGTCATTGCCATCAAGATTCCCTTATTTTGTATTTGAGCAAATATGTATATGTGTGTGTATGTGTGTGTGTGTATTAACAATTTATGAGAAAAAGAAGTCATGGATTTTAAGAAGGACTAAGAAGTGTATGGGAAGTTTTGGAAGAATAAAAGTGAAAGAAGAAATGATGTAATTATATTTTAATCTTAAACTTTACTAAGACTCTAGTCTCTTCAGAGGTGTGGGTTAAAATCATGCTACTCTCATCTTTAATCTAAATTGACTAATTCTAGGAAAAAGAATTTGCAAAGATCCTTCCTAGAAAATGCATATTCTACAAGAATTCTATACCGTGTAATATTTTATTTACTTTTTCTAGCTATTAAAGGAATAGTAATTATTATAACTCATGAAATTTTCAAATCTAGGCAATGACATTGGCCCATGAGCTATATTTTCTAATCCATGAGCTACAGTAATACACTATAGGTTACAAGACAGTTTTATTGTTAAATATATATTAAAATATCAAATGTTCTTTGAAGTGTTTTGAAAACCCTAACTCATCAATTAAGTGGATTCTGACTCCATAACGTGGATCCTCTTTAATATAAATGTTGTATTTGTTTATCAGTTGTAAAATTATACTTAGGGTTTGAAAGTACACAAAGCAGCATGGCAAATAGTTTAATGAATAAAGTTTTATTATGGGAACATTTAAATGACACCTAGCCAAAACATTCAAAGCAGTTAGATAGTATTCTTCCCATGAATTCCTTTTACCTTTCTAACAGCACTTTGAATATAAAATAAATGTCAGTGAAAGTGAGTGAAGTGAAAGTGAGACAGCTCCAAAATGAAAAGTACCCACTATAAACTAGAGTACAGCAAGGCCCTGGGTCTGTTTGCCAGAGGCAAAAGGTCAAATATCCACAGCAGAATCAGAGGCATTGTTGAAAGAATGGGTTTTATTTTCCATTACTAGCAAGAGTTTGATTATGTTCTTTTCCTTCACATGTTTTTAATCTGCATAATTGTATGCCATTAACTTTAAAGAGGTGGGTGTTTTAATTTAGGATGACAAAGGAGTTATCTGAAACAAAGAGATGTTTGTATCCAAGAAACTGGAAATCATGTGGAGTTCTTCCTAGTCTGAATGTTCTGGTTTACTTAATAGGTGGATAAAAAGGGACTGGAAAAGGAAAAGGATAGTTTTCAAGCTGCTGTCTCTTATCAGTCCATGTCCTCCCGAAGCCTAATTGTACACCATGAAAGAATACATTTTCCATTCACGCAAATCACTGGTGACTCGACATCTTAAACTTGAAGTAAACACAAGATGGCTTTCCAAACAAGAGGAAGTTGCTTTATGGAGAACACCAAAAGTTTGAACAGAAAGAAGAGTGGTTCTTCTAGAAGGCACAGGCATAGTAGTAGCCTCAGGGACACAGCTATGCCCACCCACAGATCTGAGGGAGGAGACAACTCTGAAGAGAGAAGAGGAAGAGAGGGAAGTCATATTAGGACCCTAAAGACTCTCAGAAGTTCTCAGTGGAGACAATTCAGACATTTGAGTGTAAATATGTAACAGGATAGGTAACTGTGCATAAGGGTACTTCCTGGGTTACAGAGTAGACAAAAGAAGCATGCTTCAAGAGCCCAGCTTTGGGGTAATTTAGACAAAACTTTCAAACCAAACAGAATGGTTTTTTCCCTTTGTAGATCTTAGCTTGAGAAGATGGACAATGGATATCTATAGAACTGAAATTGGAAAGTTGGGCAATGCTTATCTGTAGATCTGAACTTGGAAAGATAGGCAATGGTTGTTAAATATGAACTTGTGAAGATGGGGAATGGTTGTCTTCAGATCTGAATTAGAGATGATAGATAGTAATTACTCTGGAGTTTTTAAGAATTCAGTTTCTTGATTTCTGCAATGCACACAATAAAGCATTTAGCTTTTAGAGTTTTTTTAATCAAATTTACCCCTGAAGAGGAAAATGTAGTTCTTGTATATAATGGAATTTCAAGACAATCTAATATTCTTATATAATTGACTTTAATACTAATACTTTTAAAATCTATAGTTCAAAATGAATATCAGAAGACATCTATAGACAGCCTGCCAAAATCTCATCCATGAACAATAGGATATCTTTTCTGGGTAAACTTGGTTCAAAATCATGAAATACTTAACTCTGGTTGACTATCAGAATTGCTTGCCTCTAATGATTTGGAATTAGACATTCTCAGTGGCATGTCTTCCCTCTGTGTGGACAGAATATTTTCAAATTATGATCATTTACATGTATAAATAATTATCATCATTCCAACAATTTTACTTCTTTCTATATGAAATACTAGTATAACATGCAAATGTATTTTTCTTTGCAAAAATGATATAATAGACATAAATTGTATATTTTCTTTCTGTGATACATGATGAAGCACAGTCTTTCCACATTATTTAACAATCCTCTAGAGACTGATGTTGCATAGATATACGTGTGTGTGTATATGTGTGTATATATATATGAATGAATAACTTATAAAACCAATTACCTTTTTGGATATTTAGTTTCTCTATTTTTTCATTATGACTGATTCTTATGTATTGATTCTTTTATAGATGAATGTTTGTGCGTATCCTTGATTGCGTCCATATAGCACATTTCTGGAATTCAAACTTTTTGAAAGAAAAAGTAAATGTATATTTATGATTTTCATTTTCATTGTTTTATAGGAAGTCTGACTCTAGGTTGATGTAAGGTAACTTGACCCTTTCATTCTTTTGTTATTGCTTGTATATGTGCATTTATTATTTTATTACTTATTTTCAAGATGTTGTATTATATTTTACAAATAGTAACCAATTTTATTTCTTTGTATACTAATAGTCTAGTTACATAGACAATAGTCTAGTTACTTAGACAAGTTCCCTTTTTATATTAATGTTGCTTCTGTATAAACTTATATATGTAAATGAATTAGCTATTATTTGTAATACACCTTACAATAGATGGTGTTAATTTTATCCACTCCTCCAATTTCATTTTACTTTTCTTCATTTTTTTGCAGTTGTGTAAAAATATTTGTATAATAAGTATATTGCTTTTCCTTTTTGATTTTTCTCTGCTTATAATGCTGGGTTTTTATCAACATGACAAAAGATAAGTACCAGATATATTTTTATGTGATTCTTTAGATATAATTTTATCATTTATGTCTCATATTCCTGAATCATTTTATTACAACCAAAGTCTTTCTATATAAGCAGATTTTGTTTGCATCTGAACCATCCCAATAACTTTTGTTAATACCTTACCTGCTAGCTGTAAACACTAGGGACAAACAGCTACAACAGATTCTTCCTGTTTCTGAGATGCTGTGATGTGCTTTCTTATCAAATTATTAGGCGTTTCTATTCACCATCTTGTAAATAACCTTATTACCATCACTTTCTCAGTGGTTATGTTTGTCAGCTTTCTGTTCTGTCTCAGTGTTAGTGAATGTTCCTGTTCTTCTTATATACTTACTGTGCAGGATCACACAGCAAATTACAAACTCTTACCCACATGAAAACTCAAAAACATTCAGAGAACAGGGGGAAATGATTTTGGAGGGTGTTTGCATTCACATTCTTATTGTGGGTAGAATTTTATAGATGCCCTCTACCCTACACACCCAATGTTCTGCCTTAATTCCTACAATTATCAATATCACACTCTGACCATGCATGTTGCCAGAAATAAAATGACTGTGGAAATGTTAAATACCATCAGTAATCAGTCAACTCTGAAATAAGAAGTATTTGGGATTATCATTTGAGTTAGTCTAATCACATAAACCCGTATCAATCAGACTGTTTTCTTGATGGAGTAGCAGAAGGAAAAGTCAACTCAGAAGAACAAGTGTGATTTGATATAATATTACAGATGTCTATGACCAAAAACACAGAAATTGCCTTTAGAAGCTGGAAGGAACCCCAGCTGACAGCTAGCATAAAATGTTTATTCAGTGTTACAATTGTAGGGGAATGGATGAGGCTAGAAGATGGATGCTCCATGAACCGTGGAGATAGCAGCAAACTTTATCTGATATCTTGATCCAAGGCAGAGAGCCAGACCACACTGCCCTGGACATCTTCCTACAGAATGAGATCATATGCTGAGATAATAAATGCTACATTTTCATGCCACTGAACAAACTGGTGAGAGTTTATCGCGGCAGCAATAAAATTCCAAACAATACCTGCATTTAGTCACAGGAAAAGATGACTTATAGCAATGGGCAGGAAAGAAGGACCTGCCAAGCCTATATCCTTAAAAGAGAGAGTCACCCATTGAAAAGGAGTCAAGAGGACCAGGAACTCTGACTGATGTGGAAATACCATGGACTCCCTTTCTTATGTAATTAACTCTACCTCAACAGAACCTTAGTCAGCTCTCATTAGTTCGCAGGCACAAATTGTGAGGGCTGAGTAAAATTGTGCCACTGGTAACCAACTTGCTTGGTTATATTGAAAATAGCCCCATCTGCAGCTTAGAGCCAGAGAAAAAGACTGTAGACATGAAGAGAGATGTAGTAGAGAATCATATCTACACCTGTGAAAAAACAGCATTAAAACCACTGTTCCAAGAGCTGCTTTCTGAAACTTATCAGTCTTCTAATGAGGTCAAGATTCCCCCAACTACTCCTAGTTAGTGACCTAGTGATGCTGCATGTTTGTTTTTGGCCACCCAGACCTGAAATAGTCACATTGAAACTGTATTAATTAAAACACTGATTGGCCTATTAGCTCAGGGTTCTTATTAACTAATTCTTACAGCTTAAATTAACCCATTCCTATAATTTTGTATTTTACCACGAGGCTCGTGGTTTACCAGTAAGGCTCCGGAGCATCTGTCTCCTTTGGCAACTACATGGTGACACTCTGATTCCACCTTTTCTTTTCTATCTCTGCTTGTAATTCCCTTCGTGTTCTATTCTTCCTGCCATAGGCCCACAGCAGATTCTTTATTAATCAATGGTAACAAAACATATTCACAGCATACAGAAGGAAATCCCACATCACCAGGGTCCCTCATGTTTACTGTTTTCCCCCAGAAAACGGGGAGACTGGATTAGAGGTTTTAGAATGCAATCCAATAACCTAACACTTGAATTTGATCATCATCCAGTGGTCTTGCTGACTTCCCTTAGAACTGTCTTCATATGAGATACATCCAGCCTTCCCTTATCCTTTCGTTGGTATCCCACCTGCAACAATACCTGATGTCATGAGACTCCTGCTTCATGCTTCTTCCTGACTCTGTCCTGACTTCTCTAACAGAGGCTTCCTCCAATGTATCTCATAACATTTAACCCTACTTGATATCTGCCTGTTCCTTGTGGTACTTCAGTGAAGCAACAGCATAAGAAAGAAGCTGAAACTTATTTGACTTGTCAAAGACATGAGGGGCAGTCACTTATAGAAAACAGTACCTCAGGCTGAGGCAGACCCTGTTACTGTCTTCAGATGATAGAGGTCCTGTTAGTGTCTTTGTAGTGTAAAGGCCCAGCTTTTATCTTTGCAGTGTAGAGGCCCGGCTATCATCTTTGTAGAGTAGATGCCCAGCTATTGTCTTTGTAGGGTAGAGGCCCAGCTTTGTGTCTTTGTAGGGTTCTTAAAAGCTACAAACACTGATCCTAGAATAGGTGGACCTTCATTTGTAGCCTTGCACCAGGCTGGCAGGCACCAAATATGATGGAACAAACACACCTCATTCCCAGATGTATATTTTCATCCCCCCTCCAAAAAAAAGCCAAAACCAAAAACCCATTTCTCTAGTATCTATGTATAATTGTGTCCCTGATACATTATTTATAGGTTTCCTTCCAAATTACTATAGCCCGTGGTTTAGTCTTTGCTCTTGGGGCATCAGAGAAGGTCTTAGAAACCAAGTTAACTTAATGAGAATAATTGGTGTTTGTCACACTTTCTTAACTAGCCAGGAAATCATTGCATTTATTGATCAAGGGGAACATCTCCTGGAGGGCACAATTGATAATTTCTGACACTGGAAGTTTTCAGTGGCTGAGCTGCTCAGCCTAATTTTAGCCCAGTAAAGAATAAACTAGTCAATGAGATATGTAAGTATTTTCCATGCAGGACCACAGCCTCACAGAATCGTATCACCAGTGTGGAGACCTGTTTACAGCTGCGCACACTGAAGTTCAGAGAAATTAACTAACATGTAGTCAGCTACACCCTTGGTTAGAGACACAGTAGGGGATGAAAGCCAGTGTCTATCAGATGGTGACTCACAGAATATTCTCATATGTTCTCGACTGAAGGGATGCTCTCTTAGCAGCAGCTGAAACAAATGAGCTGCAGGTCAGAGGCAACATGGAAGAGAGTGTTAGAGTCTGGTGACACTTTCCACATGATTACTACAACTCTGTCACTTGGTCACCATAAAAATATCTGCTGATTTATTCCAAGCTCCCAGCCTGCCTCAAAAAGGCATCTTTGTGATTCTCACCAGAAACCATCCTCTGGAATGATAAATAGCATCAATCATTAAAAATGACATCCTTAATTTTACAGCCAGAGAAGACAATCTTTTAAAGCTGTCAGTGAAACAATAGGGATTCTAGAAAATGCTGATGTAATCTCTTTAAAATCTTAGAAAATTCTAAAGCACGAAGATGAACTGTCTCCTTTGGACCTGGAGGATGAATTTCAGGCTATAACATGTCTAGGCAACATTCACTGTGTCTCTGCAGGTGAGATGTGAGACCGTGAGACCCTGAGATCCTGTCCTGGCTAAATGACCTCAAAAGAGCTAGTGGGCTTCATTCAGGGTGGTAGTAATGGAGGACAAGCAGAGAGACAGGAAATATGCTGTGTATTGCAGGAAAGGGAAGTGGGAGGCATAGCCAGAGAGAGGGCCAAAGTATACATAATATACACAAACTGGAACTGTTGTTCATTTGAGGAACAAAATAAGCCACACATTTAAAACCTTCAATTTTACAGAATCTAAAGTCACTTTAAGGAATGGTACTTTCTCCCTCTCTTTTCTTAACTCTTTCAGGACTATAAAAATGCTGAACTGTCAGGGACTGGAGAGACAGCTCAGCAGTTAAAAGCACTGGCTGCTCTTCCAGAGGACCTGGGTTCAATTTCCAGCACCCACATATAACTTCAATTCCCACACCTGTTTGTAACTTCTGTTCCAGGGGATCCTATGCCCTCATACAGACATGCACGCAGGAAAAACACCAATATACATAAAGTAAACCAATTATTTTTAAAAATCTGAACTGTCAATATGTCCCTCCCCATAAATGTGTAAAATATATAAATATATATACAAATATATAAGGAAAAGAAATGAGGTGTCCACTTTCTTTAAAAAGGGCTTAGAATAGCTATCCTGTGCTTCTGCTTGCTGACTCAGCATTTAGTGCAAGCACCTCCTGTTTCCAAGATACCATTTCCATAATTACCGAGAGTGATTCTATTTTCAGTGCAATAGCTGATAGGGTGTAATTGGATACCGCAGAGGCAGAGTATTTTCTCTTTCCTTAAGGGTCTTTTTGCTATCATCCTATAATCGCCTCCTACTCATTCATAGTAGCGCTTCTCATGCTAAATGAGATTGTTGCTGGTTCTGAGGTTCTCTCTGTCTCCAGGTTATATGGCTTGAAATCTGCAAATGTTTTAAGTCATGGTTGGCTATGACAGCTGAAGTCCTCTTCATTTTGACTGTTAGACAGTTGTTTTTTTTCCCCTGACTTTGGACCTTCCACCCGCTGTTTTAGCAAGCTTTCTTTCGTAAATTATTCTTCCTCCTGTTTCAGTGGGTAAATTTTCTCAAACTCCACAATATCATCCTCGAGGATGGAATCCTAGATCCATTTGCTTCTGAGACTGTAACACCTCACTGCCCCGGAATAAGTTTCAAGTAGTTCATTTAAACAAAGTGACCTTTTTGGTGTCTGCCCATTGGTGTCTGAAATGCTTAAATATCTCTCCTCTTTTTTTTTTCCACAACGGGCTTATCAATGGTGTCTCATGAAACATTATACACCGAAAAGCATAATGAAATATAGCTCCAACATTAATTATTGGTGGACTTCTGTTCCCGGGAAATCCTAGGGCTTTCATTTGTGGAACTGTTGAATTATACAGTCTGATTCTGTAATTCAGGATTGCTTTCTAGGACAGTGCCTCTCTATAGGTTTTATTTACTAATTTCCTATCAACTACTTGTCTTAAAGGGAAATCGAAAGCATACCAGTCTCAAAGAACATTGTCTCTAACAAACTGCCCTGCAAGACTGCCTTTGAGGAATTCAGAAGGAATTATTGATAATAATGATCCTCAACATAATTTGATGCAGCAGATGAAGAAAATGCCCTAGTTCCCCAGTTTCCAATATGTAGAAGTTTCAGCAGTGTGCGAGTGGAAGGAGTAAGATTCTGAACTAGAAAGCTTTCAAACTGAAGCCAATGAAATGCTTTCCCTATCTGTTTAGAAAATGTTTTGTACCAGAGAGTAGGGTGCTGTAGCTACACCATAGATTTTCTCAGAATTCTTCACTTCATAGTCCTTCATAATCTTAGCTGGAAAAAAAAGGTAGAAATCTGAAGTGTAAGACTAAGATCCAATTTGTATGTTTTGATGCAGCTAATATAGTTAAGAATTTAATATCTGATAAACTTTATGCCACATATCGCTAATGTATCTTTATCCATGAACCCATCACTCATCCTATGAATAGAACATGAATAGCACTTTGCCATCTTACGTTTGCTTTTCTCATGTTCGATTTCTGTTTCTTATCTGTTTGCCTCCATCCTTTGTTCTGTGCCTCCTTCCTTCCTAACTGTCCTGTGGTCTCTATTCCATTCTTCCCTCTCTATTGAAAATAGAGATATGAATTTTTAATGAGTTAAATTGAATGGACCTAACCAATCAACTTTCAGTGTAGTGCTTAAAAAAGAAACCCAATCTAGGGATGGTGTGCAAAGGTTTTGGTTATTTGGCACTGTGTCGTATCTTCTTGAGCAGGCTTGTTGCTACTGTTGATAAATTTTTTGACTCCAATTAGTACCTAGATTGCTTTTAATGTTTTCCTTAATAGTAGCAAAAGGCAAATAAAAATATCATTATAATAAATAGTAAATGCTGAGTCATGAATCACACACAATAATTATCTAACACAGTTGAAAGGTGCAGACAGTTCATATGTGAGCATGATTGTAGTGGGAGCCCAACTAGTCAAATTATTTTCGATAACAGAACTTGTCTGTATGAGAGAGGAGATGGTGAAAGTGAAGGTTTCTAATAAGATTTTAACTGAGTTTTGAAATGCACAATAGTTATACATCCTTTATTCATTCCCTACTATTCCAAAGCTAAATTCTTATAATTTTTGAAGGGGGAAAAACCTCTATGTATAAACTCTAGGAGAATTAGTGATTAAACTGGGAATATTAAAAAAAGCTATTGACTATTGTAGATTTTCTCTTCATTAATCAAAAATCTTGAAGATTATGAAAAAAGAAAATTTAAGAAAAAAGTTTTATCTTCAAAGAAATTGTGTGAGACATATATATGGCTATATATGTCTTCAGTGGTCTCTAAGTATGTAGTAGGTGGTTTTTAAGCTCAGTTTTAAGAGTGTCCTCTAGGTTGACCAGCACAGCTCATGTTTTCAGAAGGTCATAAGAAATGATGTCTTAATGGAGTCTAAATTCCAGTTCTGCAGTTTAAATAGATTCTATGAGTCTGAACTAAGCAACCTTTTGTCCTCTCATCTACTTACTGCCCACTTCCCTGCCTTGAATGTGAAGACAGCATAGCATGTTTAAGTAAAGATTTAAATGATTGGAGGAAATAAGCAATTGCAAGTTCACAAGTGTGAAATTAAACTGTGACCAACCAAGACTGTGAAGGCAATGGGCATATTTAAGTGCCAAATGAAATATTGCATTACAGACTGAAGACTTAATTCAGAAAATGTTTTCAAGTTTGGAGAAGAAGCTAGGAATCTGTGATTTGGGTAGAGGTAAGCATCCTTTTCCCATGGAAACAATGTTTCAAGAAGCTTCATCAACAATACAAAGAGAAAAAATTTTTTAGGTAAAATTTTAAAACTTCAGAGGGTAAAAACAAAGTTCATGTTGGTACAGATTTGTCTTCCCTCACCCCTACTTCCCAAAAAGCTAAATAAAAGCAAGCATCAGCCATCGTGGGCACACATATCTGTTGGCAGAAAGCAGGGAAATGTAATGTAATTAAGGGTACTTTTTAGCTGAAATGGCATCCGAGTTAAACATGAAGAATATATAGATCCTCAAGATTCTCAAAACACTGGCACCTCACATAGATAAACAGTCTGGAAAAGAACTTACCCTGAGCTATTACTACATGATGATGTGGTTCGTGCCATCTACACCCTTCAGATATTAGAATGGCAGTATTCTACAGGCCCTGTGCAGAGGAAACAAGCTTGCCCTGCCTGCATTGCCTGATTATTCTACAGTTTTCAAAACCCTAACGATAGCCAGTCTTCAAAATTGGAAGGATGGAATTCAAGATTTTGTTCACTCTGCACCTTCATGATGCCCTATACACATCTTGTGGCTATTTTCCAAATGGAGGTAGCTTCAGATTATTTGATGTATCCTTGTCAAACATGTGCTTTCCCAAATGTGGAAAGGGAAAATCAGATACTTCAGTTACTTAAGGGGGAGCTATCTGAGCAGCTCTGACCTCCGTTAAGCCCACTTAGCAAGCTGTTTTGATTCTTTCTGCTCTTATATGGTGATAAAAGTTTGTTGCTTACTTCATGCTTGATATTAATCGATATAGTTTTGCACATTCTTCTGCTATTATGAATCAGAAAATAAGACAGAAAATCATTAGAATTGTGCTGTGGCTACTTTGTGCTAAAAAAATCTAGTCTCCTGATTCTGTAGGGAGGAAGACAGAACTTATAGGAAAAGCTTAATGATTCTAGGATTACTTTCTGCCATGAGAAAGCAATCAAGGAAGTGCTTTTTCATAAATAGATTTTCTTTTTAAAAAATTTCCTTTGCTTTGATAGACTGATTTTTATTTAAAAAAAAACTGTGATTTTTAAAAAGGCAGGCAATTTATTTGGTAGCTGTTGAGATTGAGACTCTTAGAACATGGTGCTAGGCAGACTGGCTGGCCTCCACAGTTGAGTATTAGCTCAAGTCTTTATTTATAGCTTGAAATTTTTGATAAGCCACATTTACTTAAGAAAGAGAAAAGAGCAAGCTTTAGAATGGAGCCACCATGTCTCAGATCCATGCTGCAGGATTTCTCACATAGCCTAATGAGAGAGCACTGGTCCTCAAGGGTTATTTCATGCAGATGTTTGTAAACTATTCCATAGGGTGCTTTCTATGCCATCCAGTCACACTGTGGGATCACAATAGAATAGTTACTAGTATAGCACATACTCTTCAGTTCCTTGAAACTCTGATTTCTTCATTCAAAACAAAACAAAAAAGTCCATATTTATTTAAAGAAAACATTAGTTAGTGAAGAGAGTCAGGACACATGAACGATTTTAGTTCATATTCCTAGCAATCCTGGAGAAGGATTCTAGTATTTCAGTCATATTTCAGGCAAAGTCACTGAAGTATTCAGTCCAGAAATGAGAGCTCCAGGCAGCGTCTTTCCCACTCAGTAAGTCTTTTTCACAAATAACTTCTGTTTCAGCATCTGTAAGACTGAGAAAATCTGAGCTAATTGGAGTTAAGGTGTATTTCTAAGTGATTATACAAGATACCATTATTTCCATATCATAGAAGGGAAACCTGGTCATGAAAAATATTGTGTCTTATGCTTACACATATTCTCCTAACTTCATGGCTTCAGACTCCATTTATAGTATGGCCAGAGTTGGGCCCAGAGTTTTCTTATTCTTGTATATGAATCTGGGTGAGGGATTAGAACACTAATATTGGGCATGTGTACTAAAAATAACCTTGACTATTTATGGGTTATTTAATTTAAAAGTAACTTTACACCTTTGAAACAGGCTTATAAAGATTAATGGATGTGCCTAAATTTAAAGTCAATAGAAAGTAGCAGAATAAGAACTTTGGTGCAGGGCCATAGAACTTTCAAATGTCAAGCTCTTTTCCCAGTCATCACTGGACTGAATGAAGCTGTATGTTAAGTTTTAAGTGGTAAGAGTGTGACATTGATGATTTACAATAAGCAAGCAGGCAATGGCTAAATATCCTTTCTCCCTCAGTAAGCAGGTCTGTCTTACAAGTTTGGGCTAATTTATCAAAAGAGTGTTAAGAGTAGTGTAGGAAGATGGACTTGGCAATGAGTTGCTAGCCTATTTTTCTCTTGAAAGGAGTCTCCTACTCTCCCTCCAACAGATTATGACTTTGGTGCAAAACGCTAATTGGTATAAAGTCCTTACTTCCAGCCATGTGTGCTATGAGGGTAAAAGCAGCATTAACCATAGCTTGTGGTCCAGGGAAAAACCAAAGGCTCAGCCTGGAGCTTTACCCCCAATCACCTGACCCTGGGCAAAGCTCCCAGCATCTATCTTCTTCCATATTGTGTTAGCTCACACAGGCTATTATGACAACATGCCATGAGCTGGGTGGTTTTTAAAGAGCAGAAATTTATTTCTCAGTGCTACAGAATCAAGGAAATCCATGATAAAGATACAAGCAGATTCAATGTTTAACAAGGGACCACTCTTTATAGGTAGTGTCTTCTAGGAGTGTACTCCAGCAGGGGAAGTTAAAACCAGTTCTCTATAGCAGCCTTATGAGAATATACTATTCAGGGAATTTGTCCTAGTGACCTGATCCCTTTCCAAAGTCAAACTTTGAAGTTTAAACTTCCTGTTAGCATTACTTTGAGAGTTCGAACCTCACTATGAACTTGGGAGGAACACAAGTATTCAAACCACAGTATTCTACTCCACGAAGCCTAAGAACAAGACAGTCTGGTGTACCAGGGGGGAAGATAGATATTATATTTCAATGAGAAAAACAGTGTGTACTTCCCGTTGCCCTTAACCACTGAGCTAACTTTCCATCTCCCACAAATAGCGTTTGAACAGCAATCTGTACAGCCCTGTCCCTGTCCAGCTGAAATATAAATTAACCTTCTCAATGGAGATGAACTGACTGTAAACTTTTGGATACTGGGCTTTTGACTCTGTGGTTTTGCTATGCATTGGGTTTCTTTAAAGGATTCATGCAATGACAGGAAAATGGGGCCATATATCAAAGCCTACCACATTCATTCACTAGATGTACTGTTGGCAGAAATGTTCAATTGAATTCAGAGTTGTTGCTGAGACATTTGACTTGGCATTGGTCAGAAGCAGTGAATGAACAGAAAACAAAAGCCCAGTTAGAATTTGAACTAATGAAAACAAGAGTAAGATTTGTGTAGTGAGAAACAGTCTTTAAAATTTCAAGATTTTTCATTAAATAGCTGTGACTTTTGTCTTGAGAGACAGGTGTACTGGGGATTCTGGCTCTTAGGATTTAGATGGAACAGGAAGCTGATTGTACTTTTCAACATTCTCATTTTAAGATAAACTTCTGTATTTATCGTGAGTCAGATAACTTGCATATTGCTCCCAGCTCACTCAGGGGAGCAAAGGAATAGGTGTGGTCAGCATTGTGACCACCAGTCAGTCTGATTAACTTCCCATTGTGTGCTGATGGTTCCTTGGGGGTGCAGGAATGAGGCCTCTGTCTGCATTTGAGCTTCACTAGCTATTGGAGCACAATGGTCTTGCAAGGCTAAGGCTGATTCTTCCTCTCACAGGGTGACAGGTGTGCCCCAGTGAGAAGGCCATATTGTCAAGGGGGAAGAAAGCACAATCTTTAAAATCATGCTATGTAGTTCTTTCCCAGGTGAGTTCATGATTTTTCCTTCACCTGCTGAGTGAGTCCTTTGTGAAAACTCATTTTGTGTTTTATTTCCATAGACGGACAGAGGGCATTGGGTTCACCCTGCGGTAATTCTGACACCTGCAATGGTCCCAAAGTCCTTGTCTAATGCTGGGGTCAGCAACATGTTGTAGAAGTATACCATGGATGAAAAACGATGGCTCCTGGGAAGGCCTTTGGAGAGTCACTTCCAAATGTGTGTGTGCTAAATTCATTCATTTGGAAGTTCAAGGTTATATTTTCATAGACACTGTGAACCAACCATAGATTTGGTAAGTGTTGGAGATACACAGTCTCTTAACCTCTCAGCGTTTAAATAGACAAGCTGTCATCATGATACTTTGCTCATCTATTGTTACAGTATGTATTCTGAGTTCAAGAGCACAGAAGAGGAGGCCAAGGACAATGTTACAATGAGCATTAAACTGAACTTTTGAGATTTTTTAATGAAATAGAAACCATTGGGGATAATTACAGATCATTTCCCCTTCCCTTTTCCAGTCTTCTATCTGGAGGAAAATAATTGTTGAATAACAAGTTAAATTTACCTAAATAAACCAATACAAGCAACACACAACAGTTATAGTCTGAGGTAATGGTATATGTAAGGCATAGAAAAAAATGAGTTTTCTTAGAAATGGCATCAAGGTCTGCATAAAAACCGGGAATAGGAGGTGGGAGGGTTAAAGCTGTACAGGCAAACACAAGCTGCTCTCTTATCAACTTTTAGCAATATAAAAGCTAGCCAGGATGAAGGAAGCTTCCAGTTCAGTTACAGTATGGTTTCTCTGTGTTTTACAAGAGAGGTGTGTGGTGTCTTTGGCAAAAGAGTCTTAACATCAAGTACTGGTGGGTAACCAGTGGCAGTAGTCATTGCCTGTATAATTTGGAGTGCCTCTGGAGTCTTCCTGTCCAACAGTTCCTGGAAAGATACCCCTTACACAACAGTAATAATATCTTCTTTTTAAAAATGATTTAAATTTTGTTTGATGTGCTTTGGTGTTTTGCAAATGTGTGTGTGTGTGTGTGTGTGTATCTGAAAGTGTCATATCCCTTGGAATTGGGTCAGACAGTTGTAAGTTTCATATGGGTGCTGGGAATTGAACCCAGATCCTCTAGAAGAACAGGATCAAGTTCTCTTAACCTCTGAGCCATTTTTTCCAGACCAAGATAATCTTTTAATAACCCATGGCTTCTGGGATTAGCAACATCTACCCATATGTGATACCACATATCTGTTTAATATATGTTTAAACTCCATTTTTAAAGTATGGTGTCTAATTAGCTTGTAAAGTAGTGGGTTTCACTGTGACTTCTTCATATGTCCTTAGTATTGGTTAATATTTCCCTTGCACCCTCTTCTGTCCCCTATTTCCTCTCCCAATCCATACCTATTTAAACATTACGATTCCCAGTATTCCAATTCTTGTTTTTCATAACACATGTGTACTACCTTCCCTGACCCCTTTAAGACCTCTTCATCCCACTTCCATGACCCTTTTCTCACTTCTAGGTTTCACAGACATAACTGAAACAAACAAATCTAAATATTCAATGCTATCAGCCATATATGTGTCATTTGACTTTTGGACCCTGGGTTATTTCACATATTATATACTCCAGATCCATCTGCTTTCCTGCAAATTTCATGATTTTATATTCCTTTACAGTTAAATAAAATCCCATTGTGTTTATGTATCACATTTTGATTATCCATTCATCAGTTGGTGGATATCTAGGCTGATTCCATTTCACAACTATTATAAATAAAGCAACAACAAACATGGGTGCAAATGTAATTTTTCGAAAAAGCATTGTAATGTCAGAATTAGAACTGTCTCTGGAGATGTTCTAGAGCTGGCCGAGAAAAAATATAACACAATTTCAAAATATACTACATAAAGGCAGAAGGATCAGGAGTCTCAGTACATAGTTTGAAGCCAACTTGGGCTACAAAAGACTACCTTTTGAAAAAAACAAAATTTCTATGTAACAGTTTAAAAACTTTAGCCTCAAATTATATTATTTATAATTGCTTTCTTGATAAGTAATGATAAATACAGAGTTATATATTTTAACATT
The DNA here is from genome assembly GCA_001685095.1 of Ellobius talpinus. Classification (NCBI taxonomy): domain Eukaryota; kingdom Metazoa; phylum Chordata; class Mammalia; order Rodentia; family Cricetidae; genus Ellobius; species Ellobius talpinus. Next base: position 3,336 of record LOJH01021370.1, on the reverse strand, counting down.
TCATCAACAGTAATGCTTATATATGTTTTAGTCAGTATTTTTGGTTTGTATGGCTTCAATATTTTTCTTTTTTGACAGGATCTTACAAAGCACAGACTCACTACATAGCTGAGGATAAGCATGGCCTTGCATTACTGGTTATCCCACCTCTGTCTTCCAAATACAGTGATTATAAGAGTCTAACACCAAATCCAGTTTGTCAGTCATTACTACAAAGCCAGTTTACCATGGTTCTAATAATAATACTAGAAGCACTTTCAGTGTTCCTTCTTTCTTTATGCAATATCCTAGGTGAACCACATCTAAACACAGAAGTTCCCTCCAATGTGGAGAGAGCAGTAAGTTAGAAGCTGTCCTCAGAAACAGATCCTTCACGCTAGGCAGCATAGTAACGCTGCAGGGTTTATCTCCCAACAATGCAGACAAGCTTTGTCTGAGTAGGAGGATGCTCACTCCACTGAGAAGCTGCTGATCACTTCTTTCAAATACTGAATTTCTTACTTGAAATCATCACCTAACTAATACAATGAACCAATAAAAATATTTGCACTCAAAACAAGAGTACAGATATTGTTGAGAAATAAAATTGTAGGCTTGAGGATGAACAATTTACATGCATAGTGTGATTAGGTTATTAAAATGATTATGAAATGTTGTTACTACAATAACTTCAAGGTGCTGAAAGGTGATGATGATCCAAAATCACGTTATTTTTTAGTCTGAATTTAAAGGTTTGATCAAGTTTGTGACTTCAAAGTTGGCATTTTTCCATTCATCTATAAACATTGTAAGGATTCTTCTCTTTAAAATATGTATATGTAAGTTTACTTCCTTTTATTCAAGATCAAAGTGTTTTAGCTCCTGTCACTGGAGACTGAGCTTATCATGTTAGGTCCACTAAGCAGATCTATTGGCAGCTATGACAACACTGAGATTCTCTGCCTCCCATGTAGTAGTAGTGTAATAGTTCCAAGTCAAAGTAGGACCTATAAGAGTATAAATGATGGGTATCTGGAGTTGCTCCTGGATGGGTCCAGGGTTTGAAGTTACCATGTCTAGAATATCATAGTCTTAAAATTAAAATTGAAATTTATGCCCTGGCAATGCTGAAGCATGCATGGAAAGCCACTGTATATAGTGGTTCTGTTGAACTTGTCTGTATTGTGTTTCATGGTCTAAGTAGATGAGGACAACTGACCAGGTTTCTTCCTCAAGAGGGCACCAGATCTCATTAAAAAGGGTTGTGAGCCACCATGTGGTTCTGGGAATTGAACTTGGGACTGGTGGAGGAGCAGGCAGTGCTCTTAACTGCTGAGCCATCTGTCCAGCCCTATATCATAAACTTAGAGGAGGCTAATTTTACCTGAGCACCACAATATTGCAAAGCTATAGTAGGTGTCATAACTTTCAGTGGTTTAATATCATCTTTGTAGTTTAAAAATAGAATTTAAAGAGTCTTGAAAAGTCTGGTGAAGGCTCAGTGTTCCAGGCACCTAGACACTCGACTTGATCTCCAATTTGAAGGCATATTAAGGAAGAAACTGTAATGTAGGCTCCAGGTCACTTCAGATCAGCAGACCTCCCCACAGCACTTTTGACTGTGTCTTTATCACAAGGGCATTTCTGTGTCTTTTTCTTCTGCGACTATCCTGAGTTACACTGAGTTTCAGGGAAACTGAAATACAAACTTACTTACAGAGGCTTATCCAGTTGGCTAATGTCTGAAATCTTTCTAGTTTCAAGGGAGATATCTAAGGAGTTGTTAACATAGAAGAAATCTAGAATGAGGACACTCGGGAAAATTGGAGCACAACATAGTAACACACTAAAAATTTAGCTCATTTATAATTTTATACCATTGACTATTGATGTTTTGGATAATGACCTGTGCACAGATTTTCCAGTGGGGCTCCCATTTAATAGTCATAAGAGGAAAGTTCTGAACAAAATAAATGTTAACTTCCCTATTTAGAAGTCAGTGATGCTTTTTTGTCAGTGAATATTGAGAGTGGAGGTAAAGGCAGTTTCTGTTTTATCAACTGAGTCTATAGATCCTTTGGCAGTCGTTCACTTTCATTGACTTCAGCAATGATTTAAATGACTTGATTTTCCTCTATGTTCCTTTTTCTATTATCTCCTCAATGAACAAAAAGATTAAAGAGAAAGCACTGTAGAAAGAATTTAAACTTCGAGCCACTCTCACTCTTCAACCTGATAGTGAGTCACTAGGTCCATGTCATTGAGCCCGACTTTAAATGTGTGTCTGAGCAACTTGTAATGGCTTCCATGGATGAATGCAAGCCATGACAATGAGTTAAAAATAGAACATGGGAAATTATGCATGCTTTCTTGGACTGTGCATGTTATCCTCGGGTTGCCTTGACAGCAGCCTGTCCTGGAAGGATTCCAGAGGACTCATTTCTTTGTACTCTCGGCAGTCAGTAGTATGGCCCAGGAGAGCATGCTTTAACATCACGCTGCTACAATTATATAAAGCTCAGAGTTACTGGGACTAAGAGCTAAGGTGACTGAATCAAACTTATGAACTGTTTATGAAAAAGATGGATCTCACTAGAATATTTTCTGTCTACCTCAATCTCAAGTTACTCAGTCTCAAGGCTAAATATACTGAAGATGCTTAAACACAGGTTATGAATGAATATCTGTGTCAAGTGATTCAAATATCTGTTTCTAATTTTAAATTCAAAGAAATTCTTAAGCATCAAGTAATATGAACTGATATTCCAATTTCTCAGACTAGAGAGCTGGAGGCCACAGATAGCTCCAGAGTCTCCTTGGCTCAGTGAGCTGCTTTAATTTAATAACTGCTCAGTATTAAAAGTATCCAAATGTGTGCTGATTTGAAACAAATCCAATGTGACTGCTCTAGTCTTTGCCTTTGGCTTCTTCTAATGACTTGGAGGCTGTTCTAAGGCTTCTCTCTCAGAAAAACCTACACTGATCAAATTCTAAACATATTGCTCAGTATATAAACAACTATTCCAGAATTCTCTTTAGTGTCTCACTTTATAAATTAGACTATAGGGTTGTAACTATTAGTCTGAAATGACTTTTTGATCTAAAAATAATCTATTTAAAGTCAATTAACTGATTTTAAAATCACTTTATTGAGTTATAGTTCACAGACCCTCATATTCACCCATTTTATATACAATTCAGTTATTTTTAGTAGTTAATCCCCAGTAACCATCCCCAGAGGTTCCAAATACTGTCATTGCCATGAAAATCTTGTCTGTTATTGGTGCTTTTGATTTTAGCCATTTTGACAGTTGTAAGATGGTATCTCAAAGTTGTTTTGATTTGCATTTCCCTAAT
>LOJH01021369.1:0-17554 GCA_001685095.1 Ellobius talpinus | reverse complement strand
TAGATAGATAGATAGATAGATGATAGATAGATAGATAGATGATAGATAGATAAAAAGATGATAGATAGATAGATGAGATGAGATCATGCCATATAATATTCAGAATAAATTTTTAAGGTTTTTATTACCCATGATGTATTTATTGCCTATATCAATAGTCTTAAAAAAGAAACTGTAGAATTTGAGACTCTGCAGGAGAAAAAATAGGTTTAAGAAGAATGGAGGAAAGCATGACTCTGGCCATTGAGACAAACTTCAGGTACCCAGGGAACAAATGTATAGAAATCACCCCTAGACACAGTGGCTCAAACTCTGTGCAGGGGCTGAAGGTAAAATTTGGTGTGCAAAGAAAGTACAGCTAAGAACAGAACCTAAGAAACAAGAAGGTAAAGTAGACTGTTGCCGTGGACTAAAGGAAGGCAGAGGTGAGGTAGGGTTCCGAGTGAAGGCTTCTGGGAAGCCAGAACGAACTTCAGAGAGGAGTGTGATCCTCAGGAGGATGCAGAGCCGTTTGTTTTGTCGACTGATAACTTAGACAAATGGAGCCATCTGTGGCCATCGCTGTTGCTACAATAAAGCAGCTGAGAAGAAATAGTTTATCACATTTATTTTACTCACAGTTCTATAAGTGCAATAACATAGCATGGACCTCAGGCGATGACCTTTGCGCTCCATCATGACATAAGTACGGTACCATATGGTGAGACGTCCAGTGTCCCAGCTCAGTGCTCTCTTCTTCTCCTTTAGAAGCCACAAAGGCCATGTGGAAGCCCTATTCTCACAACCTGATTTCATCCTAATTATCATCCAAAGATTCCAACTCCAAACACCATTAGCACGTGAATTTATGGAACGAGTTTCTAACACAGGACTTTTGGGGAACGTATTCACACTGTAGTATCCATTTTTTCTCTATGTTGAAGGAAGAGCCGTAATTAAAAGATAAATGGAGCCATGGAGCTGGCAGGTGGCCTAGAGCTCGGTGTGGCTTAGGAAAATGCCTAGTATATGTTACTATATCTATAAAGAAAAAGACAAGGGTACTATGGAGGGAATGCTAGGCAAGATGCCCGGTCTCTATAGAAGTGACACTTGACTGGGACCTGAATGACAAGGTAGACCAAAGAAAGCAGAGACAGGTATTTGTACCATGGTTTCACCAGAAGACATGATTGGGAGAGAGCTTGGGAAGCGTGAGTTGAGACTGGTAAGGCTGGCCAGGGCTCTTACTCAAAACCTTGTTAAAAATCCCTCTAGCTAGGCCTAGTGGCACAGACGTGTAATCCTAGCTACTCAGGAAATTGAGACAAAAACATTACAAGTTCAAGGCCAATTTGGGTAACTTAGCAAGACCCTGTCTTCAAATAAAAAAGTTGAAAAAAGAGGAGAAGAAGGTGCTGGGAATACATATGTGAACAGCAGAGAATCTGCACAGCTGCTTAAGGCCCTATGTTCACCTCCTATTAGAGAAAAACATAAAAAAATAAAATCCTCATAGAATTGTCTGCTTTGTGGAGTCACAAACTATACAAATGCATCAGCCTTTTTGCTCCACGTCAGTGCCAACTTGTTGTTGAACAAAACTAAAGAGTTGGAGTTAGCAATTTACCTCTTCTACCAAATGCTGTGGTTGGAATTCTGTCATTCCAGCATTCCCTGGAAGAACTGAGGCATGACATGATCGAGGATAGACAATGTGTATATATGCTTCTGTGCCTGGGGTTCAGAAAGCAATTTTCAGGGAGAATTTCTAAAGCTGTTTTGAGCATTATGTAGCCCCTTGAGATGATGGATTCATTCCAAACACATAACAGAATTTCCGAAGGAAAGCTCACAGCCGCAATACCTTCATTGTCCCCCTCCTACATATCTGTCACTTCTGGGGTCTTTGGGGCACATAAAAGTGCATAAGGCCTGAGACTCTGCTCTCATTAAGTCTACTGCAAAATTGATCCTGCTGGAGGGAAAAACTTGATAGTCTCTCTTTTGTGTTATTAAAGCATTTCCATATAGCCAGGCTCACAGCTTTACCTGGCCGCATAGGTTTAATAAAGCAATAAAGTGTTTGGGAATCAAACAGACCAGAATCCAAGTCCTACCCCTTTCCCTTGCCATCTATGTGACCTTAGGCTAATGGTTTAACCTCTCTGGGGCTCTTTTCTGTGGTGACAGTGACAATATCTACGTAGCTATGGAGACGACATGAGTTATACATGCAAAGCACTTTCATTGCTATCCCAACTGTTCAAACTGGGGTCCCTGCAAAACACAACAGAAGATCAGCAAATCTTGAGGAACTAGTTAGACCCTCCTGGTTTGGCTCCTGAATGCGGCTGCTACACCTTCCAAACTGCTAGCCACCTCTACTGCTTACAGAACCCTGTCGTGTGTGGGGTTACTCCCATCTCCCCTGTGATCACCTGCCTTGCAGACGCTGACATGCAGTGCCATTTTACAAGCTGTTTGCAAAGCTGCAGGCTGCCCAAGGCCAGAAAATCGCCCTAGGCCCGCCCCTTTTCTGAGTGGCAGATTGCTACACCTTCACCTCAGCTCAGTTATCCCTTCAGAACTTTTCACACTCCAGGGGTGTCAAGGTTTAAGGTCAGATCTCAGTGCCTCAAGAACCACCTTTGTTTGCCTTCCATCCCACCTGGCAGCTCCGCAAGGCTCCAAGGGCTAATGTTTCAGGAAAGCCCTGAGGATAGAGCTCTAGATTCCCATAGCTACTTTAAAGACTTGGACAAAAGTTGGTTGGATGACTGCAGCCCAGTCAGGGGTGGAAAGAAGCAGAGTCGTGCTTGCTGTACAAGTATTTCCATTCAGCCTGGGTCTCTGGCTCAGAAGCTGGCAACTCTGGCCTCTGGAACAACCTGGCAAATGGAAAACTGAAGGGATTTTTCAGGTCCCATGCTTGTGTCCATACTTTAAATGCCACCTGCTTGCCCACGCACAGAGGGGGCTCCCAATTGTCCCGGAACCTGACTTCAGGGCAAGAGAGAACCCTTTCTCTGCAGAGCTGGGAAGCCAGCTGGAGCTGACTTACTGAGTCCCAGGAAAGAGGCTCTGGCTAGGGGAAGGAGACTGCACAGTCTCAGAGAGAGGGAGGCCCAAGGTCATTTTCAAAGGGGCTAAGTCTTAACTCTTGTGCACATGATACAGCTAGGAGTCTGGGAACAGTGGGGCCATTTGCTCAGAAATGCCTCATCAGTGACTTCATTATTGTACAAACATTAGAGAGTATACCAGATCTAAATGGTAGCACCTGGTACCTACCTAGGCTTTCTGGTATGTTCCACCATATAGTTAATCCATTATTGATTGAAAAGCCATTATGCAAAATACAACTTTTAGAAGTGAACCCATGTCATCGATTTTATCTGATGCATGAATGAGAGAAACAGTAAAATGTTAGAGTTGTTCTGAAGAAAGTTTGATTATTATCAGCAGCTCAATCAAGAAAAGTTAGGACAAGATCACAGATCAAAATCTAAACTGGCTAATGTCTTCCAGGGTCATATACCATTAACTTTGTGGCTTCTTTTCCCACAAGACAGAAATTATTCATATCTCTACAGGACAAGGAAATCCACAAGCTGTCCCCTATCCCTTGCATAACTGTAAATTAGCCAAGGCAGCAGAAAGCCCACCAAAGGAGCAAGCAGGCACAGACTAAAAGAACACCCAGGTCTCACATGCTTAGGGCCAACGCTGAGTAATTTTTCTCCAGCCTGCTCCAACCCCTGGCTGGCTGGTTCGGGTCCTTCCTTGTCCCTTTGCCCAGCAGAGGCAATTCAAGGATCTCTTTAGCCTGTTTCTCTCTAGTAATCTGCAGTCCAGATCACATTAATAGCTAACTTGGGAACCCTGCATGGCCACCTTGCCTTCATCCCATGGGATGTAGGTGTTGGAATTTGAGGATGCTCTGTTTGTTGGCTTGTGAATCACAATGCTGCACGAACCAATTCTGCTTAGCAGCAGAAGCTTCAAAGGCTCCACCATGGGCTGTTCCTCTTATGCAGATTGTCTAGTCTGGGATTTGGGCAAAGAGGGGAAACAGTTTGAAGTGTAAAGCCAGAGCTGGACAACACTGGCCGCTGAAAGCCATATTGAAACGCATGACGCAGAACACTTAGAATATGTGTCTTCCATTTTGTGTTAGTTTATCCACCTTTGCTTTTGAAAATTTGGTCTTAATATGGAAACAACGCACTGACTGGCAGTCTCATTAACTTGTGTGTCACAGTTCCCTGTGCATCTGTTCTGAACCTCTGCTCCCAAATGGCACACAGGCACATACAGTGTGCACATGGGCACATACAATGTGTGTAACTCCATGCTTATCTAGAAAATGGCTGACCTTCCCTTCCATATTTCAGACTTTTCAAAGTTTTCATAAAAGACACTCAGTTCTTAAACCTTTAGGTGCTCTCCAAGACCCCATGCAGCCTTAGGGCTCTAGCACCTGCCATTCCAGCCTGCGTGACTCTGTAGCCTCCTAAGTGCTATCCCCCCGACACACATATCTATTCTCTTCTATACACCAGAATGCATTTTAAACTCGTAAGTCAGATCATCTCCCCACGGTTTAAGCTCCCCCCACCCACTGTACTTTCTACCTCCTATAATCCAATCTCTTCTTCTCCACTCTCAGTTTCCCTGGGTTCCTGAGCCTGGACCAAATTTCTTTCTGATTTAGGGCCTTTGCATGTGCTATTTCATGCCCTATTTCTCTCAAGATGTTCCTTTATCCTTCAATTGTCACTTCAAATGTGTCATCTATCACTTCCAAATCAAAATGTTTCTCTCACGGCCCAAATCAGGCAATTAAACATACAGAATCATTTTGTGGGACTCCTAATAGTGGGAGTGGAGGTATCTCTGGCTTTTTTGCCTGCTCTTGGGACCCTTTTCCTCCTACTGGGTTGTCTTGTCCAGCCTTGATTGATTCGAGATTTTATGCCCAGTCTTGTTGTGTTTTGTTATGCTGTGTTTGGTTGATATTCCTGGGAGGCCTGCTCTTTTCTGAAAGGAAATGGAGGAGGAGTAGATCTGGTGTGTGACTAGGAGGAGTGGAGGGAGGAAGGCTGTGGTCAGGATATAGTGTATAATTTTAAAAAGTGCAGAAGTAAACTTACTAGGTTTAGAAGTTTCATGTAATCTTTGGGGCAGCCGCTCCCATCTCTCCAGTTAGTGACATCTCCCAGAGCCTAGCCTGGTACTGGCCCTAAAGACTTATGGACTAAATCCCACCACATGCAAACTAGGGGCTGGGATGTTTCTGGGTGAAGAGGCTAGAAGCCTCCTGCTGAGATGAGGCAGCTAAGGTGAGGCAAACTCTCCTCAAAGGTGGTGGGGGTGCACTGGGGGCAGACGTGCAAATCTTGCATGGTGGATTCCCTGTTTCTGGAAAGATACTCAGGAAACCTGAGCTTACTTCTGCCTGCTCCACCCCGGTTTAGGAGAAAGTGACTTTGCTCCTCCTCCATGAAGATCCTTCCAGGTGAACTCAGGAATTTATCATCCTTGCATTTTTTTGTCCGTTTCTAGCCTTTAATTCCATACATATAATATATATATATACATATATAAAATGAGAGTTCTGGAATAGATCTCTGAATTCCCTTCAGGGCCCGTATTTGATGGTTTTAAGTGGAAATGGGTTCCACCTGGAATCAAGGCATGCTCGGGTCAAGCCTTTAAAAACAACCTACTCAAGCTTAGCTGGGCCATCACCAGGAGGCTGCAGGGGCTCCCTCCCAGGGGGCAGCCCAGGTAATGAGGTTCTCACTCACCTGCCTGATGAGTAAGAAACAGCAAGAGGATTATGAAGCCCAGATCCAGTCTCCTCCAGGCCAAGCCCTGGAGGGTCCCTGGTGTGGAGTTCTCTCTCTGGAATGTCTCTGTTATGATCAATGATACTATTAAAGAGCATTTTAAAACTGGGCAAAGAGAAATGTTCTCTGCATGAGTTTTTAAAGCGCATGCTTGAGATGATGGGTTGTTAAGCACACTCACCTGGGGAGCCTGTTCAAAGTGTCACCTCTGGCTCTCTTCCGACCTCTGCCTTGGGAATCTGGGCAGCCCCTGAGAATCCATCTTAACAGGCTCCCGGTGATTCTGGTGCAGATTGGAGGTGAGAAGCAACACGTGCTGGCATGCAGGAGCCTGCACTCTGCAGGGACAGGGCTTAGCCGGACGCCAGAGCCTTCTCTCCTCACCAGCTTCTTGAGGCCATGAGAGACATCAGAGAATCTGCATAGGCTCTTCACCTGTCGGCCTCCAGCCTCTGAGATCAACATGCAGCCAGTCATTGGAAGGGCCTGATGACAACATGCCAAACAGCTGTATACAACTCAGACAGGATGCACAGACACACCTTCCAGGAGAAGGAAACCTTGGACTTTAAATCAGTGAACATTTGAATGCATTGGCTCAGGCTGTCCATCTTCTAGAAAATGAAAGGTAAGTTTGACTGTCCCCTGCTCCCCTATTGGGTTGTGCAACGAATTTAAGGAACAGCAAGTTTAATTCCGCATAGAATCCGCATAGAAGCGTGCATTCTTCTAATCTGCTGAGAATTCCCTGCCGTGCCACTCCCATGGCCTAGGGGGCATGGCAGGAATCTCAAAGTTTTTAAGTCACAAACGATCAAAGCCAAAACTCTGTGGTGCATTTCTCTTTGATGTTGGCCAGTTTGACACACATATAGAGATTCTTCGAAGTCACGTGTTCTGAGAGCATCCCACTCCTTCTCACTATCCACATGACCACCAACCTCCTGAGAAACTTACCCTAGAGCAAGAGGGTAGAGGAATGGGACAGAATTCACACACAGCAATATGGATCCAAGAGACTGATCTACCTGCAGTGCAACTCTCTTACCACACAGGGATCCCATGCTCTAGGGCTCACTCACCTGTGGAGACCCATCTATGGCAGATGGGGAGTGTCCACAGAACACCTGTAAGGTCACGTGTCCACCGAGGACCTGTGAAGCAGAGATTGGGGCTTTGGGCTTCTGTCCTCATGCTATGCCTCCTATTTTGCAGTTTTGAGTCCCGTGAACTAAAGAGTGAAGGGTGGAGATGAAAGAGAGTAACAAGAGGAGGGGAAGGATGGAGCTCACCCTTCCCATCATGGCCCTTTGCACACAGCAGGACCTTGGGAAGCAGCCAGCAGCATATGCCCAGCATCTTTATTAACTCACAAAGCAAAGTTCTTGGGCATTAGGCCTAGGCAGCTCTGGAGACTCAAAACTGCAAAAGTCCAATAGAAAGGTACCAATGGTCTTAAATCACATGGATGTCAGCACCCCGGGGCATGGGATGCACCTATCCGAGCTTCAAGGACAAGGTCATGAACATCTTTCACTTCAGGGAAGGAGCAAGAAAGACATGCTACTGAGATGACTTGTGGTCATTGAGGAAGGAAGGAATATTCTAGAGTCAGCATGTTCTGGTCCCCAGAGAGCATTAAAGACAATGGCTCTGTCGAAGTCAAGAATAAGTGAGCAGATTTTCTTCACTTGGGCTGTAGACAGTTGTTGAAAAGGGAATCCTGGAATCTGCTCACTGAGTCCCAGAAGCCCTTGCTACAAATACGTGAGCCAAAATAACTAGAATTCTAGAGTCAGAAGAAACCTAAGTGTGGAAACCCAAGAGTATGGTGCCCAAAGGAAGAGGACTTGGTTATGCTAGACTGGGGAGGCAGAGCCCATAAATGCCACCAGCTCTGGCTAGTACCACCGCTGTTAACCATGCATGGACTCCAGGCCAAGTTTTCCCAAGATAATGACTCTTCAATATAAATCTGGAATTGGGAGTTTTATGAGAAATTTAACTATTCTTAGAGGTTGGCAACTATCTCAGTATTATTTAAACACCGTTTAGGCAGACAAAACCCTTTTAGGAGAGAGAAAGATCACACCTATGAGCATGCACCACATGGATTCTGACGTCTCAGCTTTTGTATAACCAATCACACCATAATTAATATTAACTAATTGCTGCCCTCATTTGCATGCACAGCTGATGAAACCATGTTTATAGGTAACTCCTGCAATCTTGCATAGCTCTACAACTGAGCAAGCAAAGATCCAAACACAGGTCTCCCTGCTGTCAGATGCTTTGAGACCTTCAGTTGCAGAAACACACGACTGATGACCTCAAACATGTTCTTTGCAGGGGGTTTCAATGGCTTAGTGTTTGTAGGAAGATGAGCCCTGGAGCAAGAGCCTTACAAATCAGAAATTACCATCTTGCCCAAGGACAATAGCAGGAGATTAATAATAGAAATATTCTTCCATTCTGCACAGTGTAAAGAAAAATCCCTTAGTACTTAAAGGTGGTTTGTGGATCCATAACATTAGCAACATCTAGGGGCACACTAGAAAGGCAGGGGCTTGGAGCTGGGAAAGTTGCTTATGGGGTAAGAGTTCTTGCACAAGCATGAGGACCTGAGTTCAATACCCGGTACCTACATAAAAAGCTAAGAATGCCCACAAATAACCCGTAGTGAGGCAGAGGCATGAGAATGACTAGGATTTGCCAGTCACCCTTGTAATTGAAACAGCATGGTCAATCTCTTGGTAGGGCCTCTTCCCCTTTACTCTTTAATCCCTTACTGGGCATGGCATACAGTTATCTGAGCCCTGTCAACCCAATTTAAAAGAACAAACAGGACCCTCCCCTAAAACCTTTATGTTATACAGTAGCCTGGGACCTCCAGGCCTGTGGCACACCCTTGGGACTGTGTGAAAAGTCAAAACAGCCACAGCAAGCTTCCCAGACATGCTTACAATGTGCGGATAAAAGTGATGCTTCCACATGCAAAGTATATTCATCAGACAGGCAGAAAATGGTGGGTGTGGGCGCATTGATTCTAAACCTTATTTGCCTGCAATGAGAGGACAGGGTTCTCAGCCAAGTGGGAGCCTCAAGGCAGAAACCCTCAGCAAACACTGTGGTGTCGACCTGAGCCCAGGTGCTGGCCTCGTTACCCTGCTCTGACTGTGGCTGGACTATCAGGCAGGACTTCTAGACTTCTGTATTGCAGCTCTTCCACCCTGCGACTCTCACGCTTATTAATTTCTTGTCACTTCGTCTTTGGTTCTGCGTCTGTCAGGATATATCTCCTTTGTTGCTTTTTGACTATGCTTCATTGTAGTAGCACAGGAAAGATAGTTGCTATTTCCACCATTTTACCCCAGAAGCCCTTCCTGAGACTGTTTCATGGTGCCTAAGTCTTGCAGAAAATGAGACACACTCATCTTTCACTCTTCTGCCATCTCTGGGTACCCAGAGGAGAAAGACCACAGTATTGCCCCATCAATATATGCACATGATTGCCACCCAACATCCCTTCCCATCTATCTTGCCTTATAGGGTGGTTCTGCCTGCCCCAAAGACAGCCACATTCCTTAAGCACATAGGTCACCTTCAAGTCCCTCCCCCAGCGTCACCTGCTTCTTGGAGACCCTAATCAGTCAAGGAAAAATTAAGTCAAACTTCCCAGTGCCTTCTCCTCCCAAAGCCCCTCATCACACACATGTGCAGCCAGAAAGCCCATTCTGGCTCTAACCCATCACAGACCTTTCCATTCCAGGGAAACTGTGATGTTGCCATGGAAACAACCAGTGAGGTGTTTCTCTGGCTCAGTCCCAGACTGAGGACCCACAGCCCACACTGCAAAATATTCACTGCTTGGTATGCAGGGAGCCCCCTACTATCCCTCTCCAACCCAGGGCTGCCTTCCTGCCTCAGTGGGACTGCTAGAGACAGAGTGTATGTTTGTGTATACATACATATATGTGTGTTTGTGTGTGTGAGACAGGTCTGAATTTTTTCTCTTTGGCTCAACCCCTCCCAGCACACAAAAGACACATTCTTGAAAAGGAAAAAAAAATGTATTTTCCCCCCTGCATTCCAGCTGCCTGATCTAAGCAGAGGAATGAATGGTTTGGGGAAAGTCTCACACAGGAATAAATTTACAAGGGACAGCTGAGTGGATAAATTCGGTCTCCTGAGAGTGGCATTACGAGGCCTTTGGCAGGAGGCTGGCCGTTATGCAGAACAGTCTAAAAAGGAAAGCAGAGTAAGGGGGAGCTCTCAAAAGCACCCAAAATACAACTTTTGGGGTTCCTCGGCGTTCTCTCTGGCTGCTAGCATGTAAAGACAGGAGGAGGCCCATTAACAAAAGCAAATAAACCTTTTCTAGATGGCTGCCCACACCGCACTCGGGTTTGCCTAGGTGCCTTGGTCATTACGATGAGTGCTTTAAGGTTACCCTTGTTTTCTATCGTCACCTGATGCCCACATACTCCAGAACAAAAGCGGTTTTGACCCAGTGGTGATTTGGCAAACAGCTAGTGCTGTCTTTGTTGGTGTCTCCTTCAGATGAAGAGTAAAGTGGTCAAGACAGACCGGACAGCGTAAGGTTGGGCACAGAACCAAGGGCCACTGCTTGGGGACACACTGCAGAAAGAGGAGACAGAGCTGCCCAGGAAGTGCTACCAGGGCGGGAAGCTTCTGGCTCAGGACATGCGGGATCGGTTTCTCTTGGTTCCCATGGTTTTTTCTTGCAATGATCGAGAGCATGGTTGAGACAGCGTACTTTGGGGCCACTGCGTCCCCCCCCCAGTGTTCAACTCTCGTTTCTCCCTCCTGCCTCTTCCTCGCTCACGGCAGAGCCACCAGTAGCTGGAATTAGAAGAATCCTTTTGCTTATTTGAAGTTCTGAAACTCATTAACCCATATCCTCGTTATTTCTCTAGAAACCAAATTTTAGTACTTCTGCAGCTGGTAAAAACCCTGTTGGTCTTCATGACAGCTTTTCCCAGGCTCTTTAACCCCAGCCTGGGACTTGAAGTCCAGCCAGCCAGGCTCCTCTGGGAGAAGTGAGCTGTCATTTGTGGGCCACCAAACGTCCACATCTCAGGCTATGTGCTGTGCTGAGTTAGTTACACTGACCCTTTACCACCAATGTTCATACTTCTGAAGTCATCATCACAACCTGAGTACCAAGTCTCTCCAGTTCCATCCTGTGTGGAGACGAAGACACCGGTGAGGAGACCGCTTCCTGCTGCCAAAAGGTTCAAGTTCTGTTAACCAGATATGATTGCTAGTTACCAGGTACTCACTGCATTCCCAGCCTACTATTTTTACCAAGTAATTCCCTGTGCTGGGCACTTACTCGCATTTTATATAGTAATCGAACATGGGGGAAGAACCAAATGATTTGCCCAAAAGAAAATATTTGATCTACTAATACTCAGCCATGCTCTGGGGACATTGGCCTCTCAGAGCCTCGGTTTCCTCATTTTAAAAGCAGATAATATGTGCCCTTTAAATTGCTGTGAAGATTCAGTGAAACGGGATTTGCAAAGTTCTTAACTCAAAACCCAGCCTAACCTGCCAGTCACGAGCTGTGGGACTCTCCTACTTGAAGGGGCAGAAGGGAGCCTTTCTCTGTAGCCCATCCTCATCAGCAAGACTCAAGAACAGCTTCCCACCCTTCCACCTTGCTCAGAACAGAGTTTCCAAGAATGCAAGTGACTGAGACGGTTGCTCGTGTCCTCTAGACCCAGAGGCTGTCCCTCCAGAAGCCATCTAGCCCTCTAGACCCTGAGACTGTCCCTCCAGAAACCATTCAACTGTAATCCTAGCACATTTTCTTCCAGGTGACAGGACGTTCCAGCTCTCTGTTCCTCATCTCTCACCTGCTTAGCATCCTTAAAAGCCAAAAAGTTACATTGGATTCAAGAAAGAAAAAAAAAAGACATGAAATCCAAGTTTGCCTGTTTAAAATTTACCTCCTTGGAGCTTCTGTCCTTGAAAGGCCACTTTCTTGGCCTCCGTTTATTCTCCTATAAAACAGACAGATAATAGTTTCAGCAATGCTGGGTGAGAAACGAAGGAAAAACTAGGACATATGTAATTCCTAAAATTCTCACTGCTGTTGATATGGATATAAGCCAAGTGCATCATGATTATCGAACTGCGTAAGTGTAAAGCATGGCAAGGTGGCCTTCCATTTTATCACACATCACACGCACTACTTCTGCCTCTGTGCAAAAACGCACAGAGTTTGGCCCCACTTAAACTTGGCAATATTTACAACCCATGACCAGAATCCACAACCTGCAGGAGAATGTGATCCGAATTGCCTGCAATGCTTCTGTTTTAGAGTCACAGGCTGGGGTACCTGATAGACAGACTAGCGTTGGGCATCCTCCCTTCCTCAGGCAAATAGCAGTCCCAACAATCCTTTTGGAGAAGTACCAGCACGAGCCATTAGATGGAAGAGAAAGTGAGTGGGGGCTAGCTGCTCTTGGCATTCCCTGGCTGTACCGTGCCCTACCAGCATGCATTTCATAAGCACTTACTGGTGAGTGGACAATAACTACTTCAGCGAGCCTAAATTAAATGTGTATTCAAGAGAATTAAGCAATCCTGCAAAGAGAATTCAGTAATATTTTCTATTGTGTGTGTTATTTCTTTAGAAACATCAGGGCTCCTTTCCATCCAGGAAATTTTGGCTTTCAGAAGTACTCAAAATTGAAGCAAGATCCAAGGAGAAAATGATGACCTTTCTGAAGGGTGTGGGTAATGCCCACAGAATAATGATGGCTAGAAATCCCATTTCAAAGTGAGCCAAAGGAAAAGGACGTCTTTGGGAGGCTCTGATCCAGCTAGCATAGTGATCATTGGCGTGTCTAGGAGCCCACAACTGTGCAAGGGGACCCCTCTTTTGCTTCTATGGACAATTGTCTGAGGCAGTTATTGTTTTTATTACTTACAGAAGGGGAAACTGGTGCACGTTCAGAGAGACTAAACAATTTGCCCAGGGTTGCACAGCTAGCCTCTGGCGAGATTAAGATGTCAAGCGGGTTGGAGTGGCTCTCTCCAGCCTCAAGACAAAACTGACCCAAGCTATTCTAATAACATCAGTCTATAGTGTCTATCCTTGTTTTCAGGGTGTGGTAGGAAGTGGTGTGTGCCCTCCCATACTTCTCCCCCCCTTATTTCTCCTTTCATTACACACCAAAGTTAGCTGGACATGTTTCACTCGGAATAAGGAAACACTTTCCAGTTCCTCTGAGGCTGCTTGTATCCCGATACCCAAATATTGGTTCATGGGATATGACCTGAAGCAAAGTGTTCAATTTCTAGGAAATGTTCTAAAAGAGAAAACTTGTTTCTTCCTTCCTTTCTTTTTCTAGTTGGCTGAATGAATATTTGACCATACACACACGCACACACACACACACACACACACACAAAATGAGTCACCTTTATGAACTACAAGAAGGAGATATTGAGGATGACAGAGGTGTCCTATAGAAATGTGCTCACTGATGAGTTGTGATGCCATCATCACAACCTTGGTCTCCTTCTCCAACATTTTACATGAGAGACAAATAAACCTTTACTTAAACACTGTTATTTGCACGTTTCTGTTGCTCCTCTGGATAGAATTCTCTCTATTGCACAAGGCACCCCTACACTTTGTCCTCATCTCTCCTACTTTCATGCATTTTCAACTTTTCCTCACACCCAAATGGATTCAGTTTGCACACATATCAGATTGATAACAGATCCCCAAACATCAGGAGGATCATCCACAACCTCAGAGAAGGCAAGTGCGGGCAGAAGTTGGAACCACCGTTCGAGAGTCAATGTTCTCAGACCTGACTTCCAGAGAGGGCTCAGCTCAACCCCAGCTCCCCCTGCCCAGTCCTCCTCCCTGTCCATCTATGAAGCAAGACCTAAGTCTTGCCAACAATATCGCCTTTCCAAGAAAGAAAGTACAAGTCACCCTGCTCCCCTGGATCCTCTCCTGCCATCATTCTCATAAGGTCCGATGTACGTGATGTGGCGCTCATGGAACATCTCTCTCCAGTCCCACCCAAAAGTGCGAGATTCCAGAAAAAGCCAACCCAGACTGCACTGGACTTTCCCCTCCTGTGTGTCATCTTTGCTTGTCTTCCAGGACAAGTCCCATTGAACCTGGATGCAAAGAGAAGTGACTCTTGCTCTTCCTATGGAAATGTTTCAGTGAATCCCACAGTAGATGGAACCTCAGAGTCCCTTGATCATTATAGCCTAGAGCTGGAAAAAGCAGAGGTCAGAGTGTCCAACAGAAAAGAAAAATGAAGATGATCTTAAAACTGAAGGAAGCCAGCCAACCAAGGCCAAGCAGATTGCTATTAAATGACAAAGACAACTGGAAACTACAACAGCACAGTTAGGCAGCTCTTCTGACATGCCAAGCACTGGCAAAGTCATGCACATTAGGTTATTGCATTCCCCAGAACCTGTGAGATAGTCTCAAAGACACAGTTCTGCTCACTTCGCAAGCTGCTGTGGTGCTGAGTCAGGATTCAAGTCCAAGGTTATTTGTTGCTTGAACCGGGACTGTGCTCATTTACAGCACTGTGTTACCAATTTGTTACTTGCCAATGCAAGACAGTGTCAGGTTTCTCTCTCACACAACTAAGCCAATCTAGGCCCTTTGGAGCCCCAGACAGGTCATCGGTCTCATTCACATTGTGCTGTCCTGGGAGCTCCCCGAGGGCCTTGATGCTTGCAAGATGGGAATCTAACATCTGAATCTAGAAGAAACTGAGCTTCACTTTTATCCACAGGCACCAAACTGAGCAACCACTTCCAAGGTTCACACTAAGGCTCAGTGTATAGTCCCTCTCTGGTTTACTCAGTCACTCAAATATTTATTGAATCAAATAAAAGTATACCTAGTTCAGAGATAAAATATTAAGAAGAATTTCAAACTGGGCTTCATGGAGGACATGTGTAATCCCAGCTAAGCCCGAAGAACTTGTTATTGAGAGGCTGAGACAGGAGAATTACCATAAACATAAAGGCAGCCTGGGCTAAACAATAAGCATCTGTTTCTTAAAAAAGAGAGAGCGAGCGAGCGAGAGAGAGAGAGAGAGAGAGAGAGAAGAAAGGGAGAAGGAGAAGAGGAGGATTTTAACAGGAGAGAAACAATATGCAAATTATTTCACAAATTTTTTTGGTAAAAAGTGTGTTAGGTGCCACAAAGGTAAAGTACCCAGTACTGTAGTAGGGGATCAAGGAGGCTTGTCCAAAGAGGACATGAAATGAAAGGGGTTTCCAAGATGCTAGGAAGCTTTGGAAATTCAAGAAACTGAAAAAAGAAATCGGAAGACTGAAGACATGACTATGAATTGGACTGTTCAAACCTGGTAGATTGGACTCGACCCTAAGAATAATGAGACATCACTGAGAAATTTTACATGATGCGATTTGTGCTGATAAGTAGACACTTCTGACCCTAAAGGCAGATGCCATCACAGTGCAGGCAGACGCCCCAAGGAGGCTTTCCCAGTTGCCCCACCAAGAGACACTAGGAGGCTGAGAAGAAAGAAGAGTGAGTAGAATTCAGGAGATGGGTAGAAGAGACATGAGCTGCGTGTGTGAACACGGAGCTCAAACGTGCTCTTTTGTGGAAAATTACCAAAAGTGTGACTTATCTAGACTCATCTGGAGACATGAGTTTGACCACTGGCACGCCCTTTGCTCGGCTTCCTAATTAGCTACAGATGTTAACAAGAACCCACCACCATAGTGGTGAATTATTGTGTTGCCATGGATCCCCAGCCAGGACACTGTGAACAACAACAAACCCTCGCTCCCCAAGCTTGCTTCTTGTTAGGTGTTTGGTCACAAGAAAAGTAACTAATGCAAGTTTCATGATCAAAGAGTATGTCAAGTGGTGCAAGGCAGAAGTGCAGTCTGCACCGTGGCATAGCTCGGGCATCCCGGCACTGGCAGCAGGTACTACCTGGGCAGGCGTGGTGGGCTCCTGAAGGGCCTATGTTCCCTGGACAAACTCAGGATCTGCTGTAAAGTTACATAGCTGCTGTAACTGGACAAGATGGACAAATTAATGCTGACAGGTTGCAGAGAAGTCTAACTCAGTCTGGCATTGCGAGAAGACACAAACATTGTCATCTGGAGACTTATCACCTTACAGTTTCAGTGTTGGACAAAGATATGTCTGTCACAATGGGACTCAATGAACTTAAAGAGCTCTGGGCTGTGCTGAGCAGTTGGTGACAACATTTCATCAGTTTCCATGGTGATAGGAGGGAAACAATGGGTCCCCAGAAACTGCAGAAGGGCTTTCGACAATGGGATTCAGGTTGAGTCCCTAAACTGTGAATTTCATTGCAAAGCAACAGAGTGTCAATGGGAAGATCACCTCTGAGGACCTCATGGCCTTCTGTTCAAACCGAGGACTCTCACAGATAGCATTCAAAGTTGGGATCCTAGTTAACAAGGAAAGGTTCATTTCTCACATGATGATTTCATTCAGTGTTTCATAACTATCTAAGTCAAAGCAAGCTGTCTGAATAAACTCAACATTCCAACTGGAGCCAGCCCTTGCTTCCTCCCGGCCTTCAGTGCTGTGTGTAGAGTCCCACCAACACTTCCCAACAACTACTGAACAGGATCATGAGTTTATATGCAATTGAAGCTTCATTTTTAATTTTGATAATAAATTCTTGACGTTTAATAATGTAAGAAGAAATCTGTTGTACCAGTCAGGACCTCCTTGAGCCATTATCAACCATGCCTTATTTTCCTGCCAACTCTCTTATATATAAACTTAAGTATGCATAATGTTTAAAGCATATTAGATATTTGCTCATGAAATATGGAATCTTTTCATCAGACTTAGCTGTTTTCCTTTCCTTCCTTGAGGAATGTGCCTAAAAGTTTTGTGTGGGGTAATCTTATATAAGTGACATTGATCCACAGGGGTGCAAAACAAACCAATGCACATGGTAATACACTTACTAGAAAGAAAGTATAAGCTTTAGAACTGTGGACAAAGATATTGAATGACTGCTGCCTTCCTCTTTAAAAACTTCTGGATAATCTGAGTGGCAAAAATACTGTCACCACATCCGTCTTTGCCATCTATCCAAACTTTTGTTAATTATGCTTAAAAGTCTTGTATATTATAATCTTTAAATCTTCAGGAAAAGACTAAAGGTAGATAAAAATAAGTAAACTTTATTTTGACTAGTGGGGTCCTAGATGTCTTTAATTATCTTTATATATTCCAATATCTCACAAATTTTTGTAATATGCATGCTTCCATTTTAAAACCAAGTGCCAGGGATGGAGAAACAGCTTAGCAATGAGAACACATACTGCTCTTACAGAGGATTCAAGTTCCTAGTAGGGTGGCTTAACTGCTACCTCTGACATCCACAGTCACACACACTCAGATGTACATATCCCAACACAAATGTTTATGCACACATATAATTAGAAAGTAATAAAAAGAAGTAAAACAACAAAAAAGAGTATGTCAAGTATAATGTGGCTACATTTAGCCAAAATGGGAACTACTGCTCAAAGAACTTCACCTGTCAGCGTGGAAGACAAGCTCTAGGTGTGTGGTACAACATTGGTTTATGGTTGCCAATACTGAACAGCACAAGTAAAACACTGTGATGGAGGAGGGTCATCTGTCTATGTGTTACTTTCATTGGTTAATA
>LOJH01021368.1:0-20339 GCA_001685095.1 Ellobius talpinus | reverse complement strand
TACAAAGCTATGTTGTTATTAATACAGAGAGTAAAGATACAAAACTTGCAGTCACAGTAACAGGAAACATGACTTCAAATAACATGATATCCATGAGCATTAACCACGGGGCGTGAAGGGAGCTTCAGGAGGTTCAATAAAGTAGAAAGGATGGAAAACTTCTTCTTAGAGTTCAGGAAGCAGAAAGCAATATCAAAAGTGCTGCCTGGGGCCGGGGGGATGTAGTGTACACCGACACCTTGTGTACCTTCATCCCTGCACTGGAGATGCTGAGACAAGCATCCTTTCTTCTGGGCCAGCCAGGAGCTAATTGGATAATTTCAAAATCCCCATTAAACAATTCCATGTCAAAAAGCTGCTAATAAAACATAAACATAGAAGTCTATTGAATAAACTTAATGAAGGAAAAATGAAAAATATTAACAGCAAATAATTATTATGAAAGAGAAACGAAAGCAAGTCGATCAAATTGTCAACTAAAGGACTGGAAAAGGAGGATGCACACTGTAAGAAATAAAAAAAAACGTAGTGAGTTATGTAACAGAAGACGAGGATTTTGGAATCCTTTTAAAAGAAAAATCTTTGAAATATTGATAATATACTTGATCAAGGCAAAGAAGGAGAAAATGCAATATCAAAACTAGAGTTCAACTAGATGGGTTGGAGGTACTAAAACACAAGAAGCCTTAAAAGGAGGAGGCAGCAGCCAAATGAAATTGAAGGTGCTGGACTCATTAATTTCTTAGAAAGTCTATAGATGCCAGTTGAGTTGCTATTTGCTGCTTTACTTTTTCCTATTTTCTCTTAGTACATTGAAATTAACACCAAAGTAATTGCCAGTTAAGTGTTCCGGAGATGAAGGGTTTTTTTTGATTGTTGTTTGTTTTCTTAGCCTTTGTGAGCCAGTGGCCTCATTGCACATCTCCTGGTATCACTTGTCTGTCTTTGCATCTGTGTGTGCACACATGTGTGCAGATGAACCTGTGGTTGCATGTGCCATGAGGACCACTTCTGTTGTCATGCCCCAGTAGCTGTCCACCTGGCTTTCTGAGGCAGGGTCTCCCCGATCAGGATCTCTGCTGAGTTAGGCTAGATGGCCAGTAAGCACCAGGGATCTACCTGTCTTTGTCTCCCAAGCACAATCCACTGCTCCATGCTGTTGAACTGTGCCTCTTGCTTGTGTGGGAAACACTGTCCTCAGTGCTGGGTGCCCTTTAGATTCCATGTCATTCTTGGAAACCTGTTTGTTTAAAACCCACAGTGGAGGATGAACGGAGCAAGTTTTACCGCTGGCCATTTGAGCCTTGTCGTGTAGCATAGCCACAGGGCTGGCTTCCTTTCCTCTCTGCTACATAATAGATAGTTGCCAAGAGAGCGACTTACAGCCACTCTTGCCATAGTCTGGGAGCAGGAAAGTATGCTCACATTCGGGGGGTGAGGGAGTAGAGGGTGAAGGTCACCAAAGGGTTAGTCTGTGGCCATGTGAGTCTACACGGCAGGGACAATGACAATGTCATGGAAGGTATTAAACGTGGCAGTCAGGGGAAAGCTGAAGTTATAGGCCCTGATAGAACACCATGCATCAAACTAAAGCCCCAATGCAAGAGAAACACTAGTATGGAAATGAAACCATTCAGATAATAAATACAGATGTGAAGGTGTGTGTGGATAATGTGGGAATGGAGAAAAATGCTCTTTTTACTATATTAATAAAGCTTGAGAATTAAGAACAAGAAAGTAAAAGGACAAGCTTGCAACAATATTTACAATTTGCCTAATAGAAAAAAAACATATATTTTTTAAGGTATAAAGAACTCTTAAAAGCTCAGAAAAGGCAAACAAACAAACAAAAATCAAACCCTGCAGAGAACAGAGTAACAGGCATGCAGCATGCGGCCTGAAGGAACACCCGGAATAAATCTCTTTTCTCCTGGTGAAAGGAGTCACTGCAAAGTACTCTGGGGAAAATCCACTCCTCCCTCATGCATTAATAGAAATCTTTAGGATGTTATTAAGTCTTAACTCCTGTTGGCAGGACCACTGAGAAGTGTGCACTGAGTCGAACTTGGCAACATCCCCAAGAGTTGCAGATTGATTCATTTTACTACCCCACCAGCTGGTCTGGAGAATCTCACTTCAAGATTTGCACCAAATCTTGCATGCCATGTTTGCTGCTATAGCGTAAGGGTAATAGTGACCCCAGAATCCACAGAGAGGGCTGGATCCATTATTCAACTGACTAAATGAGTAAATGAGATTTTACAAAGGAATCTGATGTTGATTTGAAGTGATCCTCAGATGCATTAAGTAGAAGCAAGAGAAGAATAGTCAACTAATACGTTTGCCTTTCTGTTCTGAATATTATCTTTTTTATACAATCTTTGCAGAGGTAACCATTTTGTGTTAGCATTTGCTTACTTTACTCTGAGATAGAAGCAAGGCTTCTTGTCCTTTTAATTTTAACCTTTTTTGTTTTTGTCCCCTGGGCCTGGAGCACACTCGGTAGTTGGGAAATAACTATTCGTTTGTTCTCTCTCTCTCTCTCTTTCTTGGAATAGACAGATTCTATGGGGACCATTCTCTGGTTGACTTTAATAAAAGAATTTCACTCAGTACCTGCCATTTGTGTTCCAGGAATGTACAATGAGTTTCTTCAGCACCTGCAATAGCCTGATTCTAGTGGAAGGATGTACCACTTTTCTAACTTGCTTGGCAACACCACTCAGCAATTTGCTTTTTTGCTCCCATGTGTTACATATCATAGGTTTATTTGGTGTCTCAAGAAACACTAACTTTAGAAATCAATAATTCTTTCTAAATACCTCTTCGCAAGAACCCTCCCCTCTCACTCAACAGTTGTAACAGTGGCCAGCACTCTTACTATGTGTTCAGAGTGGAGAAAAGATTGCCTCTTGTCTCTATGCTTAAAGGGTTCATTTCATGTATGTTATGAAAAAGATTAGATATCATTCCAAATCAGCGCAGCAGGAACACACTAACCAGCCTGAACCAAAACACTGTGTTATTTGGGGCTTCATCTGTGTGGAAACTACTATAATGTGGTAAATCAATAACCAATCTGTTTCAAACAAGTTAATATTTATAAATTCATGTACTGAGGGAGTATGTATGTATGAGGGAGTATATATTTTGTTCTCACATTTTCTCTTCTCATACACACACACATACACACACACTCAACCCTTCATATCATAGGGCTTGGTATCTGTGAATACAGCCAATCACAGACAGAAAACAAATGAAAATAGATTATTTTGTTGCACATGTAGAGGTTTCTCTTTCCTGCCTTTACTTTCTAAAATTGTAACAACTGATTGCACGGAATTTGCGTAAGATTGGGTCACCTAGCGATAATGTAAGGGATAAAGGTGGTCATGGGTAGAGCACACACAAACTTTTTTTGCCATTTTAAGCAAGGAATTGGATATTTAAGGATTTTGAGTATTTTTGAGGGGGATATCTTGGAATCCATTCCCCTGTGGTACCAATGGGCAGTTGTATTTCCTACATATGTGATGTGATAGATTTAAAAATTTTCAAGATAAAATCAACGAAGTATTTTAATATGTTCAGCTATTCAGTGGTCCTCCCCCTACAGGCTGACCTCAAATAAGAAAATGATTACAGTAAAGCAAACAGGATAATTATGATTACAGTCAATAAGGTCTTTAGAAATACATTTATTATTGCAAAAATACTATTGGCGAGACAAGCCAGAAATGAATGGCAATGGTTGCCCTGGAAACGAGGAAAGGGAAAGCACAGCTGGGAGGGACTTTCTAGTAACGTCATCTGTGGTTTCTGGGTCAGCAGCTTATTTTCAAATGGTCCTGCAAAGACATTTGAGTGGACAGAGATGACCGGCCAATGGCAGATCTATAAACGGAACAAAGGCAATAGGCAGAAAAAGATGGACGTCTAATGAATCAACAGGAAAACAATGGCTGTGGATCTATAAAGCCAGTGTGTTCAAATTCGTGGAAATGAGATTGGTCCTTGAAGAGGAAGATGAGCAGATGGAAAAGATGCTCTTCAAACATTGAGAGCCATGACCTTCTCACTTACAAATAAGAGAGATTTCACATTTATATGGCAAACACACAGTATTTCTAACCTACCCCTTTCTTTAAAGCACACTTGGAAAAGCACACACACACACACACACACACACACACACACACACAAAGGGGCAAGGACTCACTGTTAGGTGACCTGGGTCTCTGATCTTAGGGGGTAGGGGACCAAACTAAATGTTGTGATTGGGTCTTCAGAGGAAAGACCTTGAGGAAGCTGAGCTAAGAAACCTATTAGTGTCTCCAGGGAAGAAGAAGGATGCCCAGCACCTGGTAGCCCAGGGTTGGATGGTGGGGCCTGGCATGTTTGGCCTAAAATAGGACTTAGATAAGTCATGGTGGGTATCATGGTAGATTTATCAACTTGACAGGATCTGGAATCATCTAGGATTCTGGATGTACCTGTGAGGATTATCTCTCACTGAAATGGGAAGACTCAACAGTGGAAAGGAGCATACTTTGACAAGGGATCCCAGGCTGTGGAAAATGGAGGATTAAGTGGGAGTGTTACCACCCACCTCCCCCATTTCCTGGGTGGATGGAGTATGATCAGCTATCTTAATTCCTGATGCTATGGCTTTCCCAAACCTCAAACTGTGAACCAAAATAAACCATGCATTTCTGTGTGGCCTTTGTCATGGTATTTGCTGCAGTCACAAGAAAAGACATAAAGACAATGGGGTAAGCCATTTTTCTTTCAGCAATACAAACATTGTCAAATATTAAACACTAGCAATATGATCAAGTTTCTCTACTATAGACAGCTTGTACTGGAAGATAAGCTAAGAGGCCATTAGCCTAGAATTCACCCACTGTGGCCCTCTATAACAGGGTTCCTGATGGCTATGGTGTGGCCTCAGAATCCACACAGAAAAGCATCAAGGAGCAATCATACCAGCCCCAGGTTCCTAGCCAGATTCCTCAGTGCCAGGAATCCTTGCAGCACAGGAGCCAGAGTTTCCGGCACTCACTGCAACAATTAGCAGACGCATTCACAATTGGGAGTAGAAAGGAAGGAGCTCTGGGGTTAGGAAATTGGGAAGTGATATTTGTTTCACAGTGAGGGTTGCCATGAGAACCTAGTCAAAGTTTTGGCATACTTAGCAACATTGCTGAGAACTTGTAAATGTTTGTTATTGTGGTATGATGTGTGTCTTTGTGGTGACACTGTACATACAGTGAGCAGAAGATACATACTGTTAACATGATGATGCTAGTATGATAATATACTACTCTTCAGATGAACTCTTCATGCCTCCCACACTGCACTGTATTACCTTACCCACTGTTACATTTAACACCTAACTTAATGTGCTTGTGAAGACCAACAAGAAACAGAATTGCTGAGTCAGTTATTCTCAACTTAAGTCTGCTCTTGAGTTATCTGAGTCACTCTACCAATAGCCATGGAGCCCAGCACCTACTCCAAGTCCAACCTGATATACAGTTTCTCCACTGCTTATGATGCTCAATGCTCCATTGAGATGGAGCCTTTGTGGAGGAGGAAAAGCTCATCCCTCAAAAGAAAAAAAGGCTTAATATTTTATCTTATGCTGTAATTTTACTAACTCTTCTGGTTTGGTAGGGCCATTGATTTGGAAGCATTGAGGGTAACTTAAAATTGTGCTTATTTATAAATTCGTGTTGTCTTGGAAATTAAGTTTAATCCTTGAGTTTAACTTAAGAGCCACATTGACGTAGAAAAGTAGACAGGAATCTTGGTTTACATTTTGTTTTAATGTGAATGAAGAGAACACTACTTTCTCTGCCAGCCAATCGGATACAATAAGAGTAGGTGCTGCTACAACATATGCGTACCCTAAGCCGCTTCGCCAATTGTTAAGGAGAGGAATCCTCTAACTTGGCTCATGGTTACATGGGTTCAGTCCATAGTCCTTAGAGAGACTGACTTTGGCCCTTGATGAGGCTGAGCATTCTGCCTGGGGGAAGCAGATACCGTAGACTGTTCACGTCCTGGTGGACAGAAAGCAGAAAGACATTTCTAGGCACTCTTGATTGGTCCTCAGATTCATTGACTGAAAAACAAGTTACCTGGAGAATATTGTGTCAACATTCACTCTTAGCAAGAAGCATGTGACTCCCCCCCCTTGAATGGGAAAATTTTAAACATCTAGTTTTCATTCATTCCACTCATATCTGAACTTCTTGGAGTGAACTTGTCCTAGAACTGGGTAAAACGAAGTAATCTTGAAGCTTTCATTGCAGGAACAATAAGGCCAAGTATTGTTTGACACCACATTCCTCATGCATGACCATGTATCATATATGTATATATGTCAGTAGAACTATGGCATCTTACACATGTTGCCATCATATCCTCACAGTGTCTATTTTTATCTTTTATAATGCCAACGATTCCTACTGTAACTTAACTTACATGTCAAACTTAGGGCATGAGGAGGTTCTGAGGCTGAGATGGAATATCCCTTATTCAAAATTCTCCGGCAAGAATGTGTTCTAATTTCAATTTAAAAAAATATTTAGAATATTTGCTTATATATAATGAAGGGAGTTGAATAACCACAAATTTCATTTGTATTTCATATAAACATCATTCGTGTGGCCTGAACTTACTGTATTGATCTGCAAGAGGTGGAATTTTTATTCACGGTGCCATTAAGATGCTTAAAAATTACAGATTTTGGATCATTTTCTATCTTCAACTCTGCTTGCTCAAATTGTACCCAAGTTTCTAGCATTTCTGTAACATAGCATTCATTGCACACACCACCGTCTGACTTCCCTTAGTCTGACACTCATGCCCTTTCTAATGTTCCAGTTTCTATACTATATCCTGTCCCTGTTTTAAATCTGAAGACATGTGAGAACCCAAGAAAGGGGGAAGTCTGCTTTCACTATGGGTCTGTATTATCACCTTAAACTTCAAAGTGATTTGAAATGTAAAGCTTTTATATATAAGGATATAGAAATGGACTAAACGGGTTGTACTAAGTTTTCCTGTGTAAAAGTTTCTGCACCCCAAAAGCAAACCAAATTCACAGTGTCTGAACCGGTCTGCAATCACCTGACTTCTCCCTTGTGCCAGACGCATTCCCTCCATCCAGCGGTGGGTCGTCAGAAGTGAAGTTTCCCAGAGACCTCAAGCAGTACCGTTGGTAGCCAGGCAAAAGGGGTGTGCCCTCTCCACACATTAGTGACTGATGGCAAAGCGGAAGCCAATGATTTCACTACTGCCCTGACACGGACACAGAGTTAGCTTCCTGGCAGAGAAGGTGGGATAAGGAACTGAGGTAGGTGCCCCCAAAATGTCCTGTAATATTTGCTGACTTCCCTTTCCATCCATACATCTCCATTTCCAGTTCCTTGCACCTACTCTTCAGAAGAATCGATTGGTTACAAGACGGATAGGTCCACAGTGTGCGTTTATTTGTGCTTCATGTGTGTGTGTGTGTGTGTGTGTGTGTATTATCTAATTCCTCTACAATGCCATTAGACCTAAAAGCTGCAAATTACATAGTGCCTATAAATATATTTTCAGCGAACAATTCAGTTGTAGTTGAAAAGTAAGTAATATAAATCATGACTGGAAGAATATTTCAACCACCTAAAATTATAATTTCTTTCCATTTGATTATGCCAGTGTCTTCCCTCCTCGTGAACTTTTATCTTTTCCCAGAATATCCTGAACTTGAATTCCATTGAAGTGAATAAAATCGTGGTTTCTGAAATCCTTGTCTCCAGACCTCAGTATGTGACCTTCCCTGGGGTAGGATTTGCTGATAAAAGAGGCTATGAGCGTGAAGACGACGCACAGGCTGGAAAAGCGCATCTGCAGGCCAGTGAAACTCAAGCCCTGCAGCAAAGCGGACCACAACAGTTTCTCCGAGTTTCAAGGCCTGCACGTTCATCTGGGGCTCCTACTGTCTCCAACTGTGAAAGATTATGTCTGCTGTTTTAAGTTGCTCGGTTTATAGTTTGCTTGCAAAACTTAGGAATGAATGCACCTTGAAAAAAATCAGTATTGAAGGAATGCGGGGTTCTCGTAATGAGGCAAAACTGTTTGGCTTGCTGGCTGGCTGGCTCTCGGTTCTCCTCCCTAGACATTTAAATTCAGATGGTCATGGTCTTTAAAGATGCCGTGGGGCACACTTACTATGGTCCTACAAGACACAGGCAATCTTACAGCTAGATATAAAGTCTAAAGCCCACGCTCGCAAAAGTCAGTCTCCTTAATTCTTCCTGGATTCAGGTTTTGCTGAACCCAAAAGAACCCAGCCCCATCTTCTTAGACACCCTAGGATCTGTCCTGACCTTCTACCCTTCCAGCGACAAGTAAGTCTGTCCTGGTGGTTTTCCACTTCCTGACAGAATGTGCTCTCTTCAGGTCCTGCGTCCTCCATGTTCACAGGAAGGACTTTCCTTGGGTCTCCATATTTGTCTGTAGAGACATGAAAGACAGGATTTCTAAAGTTTGTTAGAACTGAAAACTGTGCACTGGTTTTCTGTTTTTCAGGTGACATCTGCCCTTTCTTAGAATGAATAGATGTCACTGGGTCTGTGGGTGAGGAGCATCATTTGCTGTGAATTAAAAGATCCTGCTTAATCACATTTAAGGACACCACCTATGTTCGTAGCCTTTCATTTCCAAGCCCAATAGTTCCTTGGTGCCCAGGAGGAATTGCTCCTTAGAAAATGCAGAAGCTACCCAAATCTAAGCATGTTCAAGCTCTTTCTTGAGAAGATGCAGTGTTTGCACATAACCTCTGAATATCATCTAACTTTAGGTTACTTGCACTAACTAATGCATTATGCATGTTATGCTAATAGCTCTTCTACTGTGTGACTTACGAACTAATAAGGATAGGGCCCTGTTTATGTTTAATAAAGAGATGACCATTTTACCTACCTTTATGGGATTCCAGTAACAATACATTTTACTTAAAATATTTTCACTATTATTCTATTACTTTCTAAATATATATCCTATTATTGAAATAGATTTTTCCTTATAAAATAGATCCTGATTAGAGTTTCCCCTCCTTCTACCCCTCTCTCTTCCTACCCACCTCCCCTCCCCTCTGGATCCATTCCATTTCTGTCTCTCATTAGAAAAGAACAGGTTTCTAAGAGATAACAACCAAATATAACAAAAACAATATATAATAAGATAAAACTAAAACCTTCATATGGAGGCTGGACAAGACAACTCAACAGAAGGAAAAGAGCAGCAAGAGCAGGCCCAAGAATCAGAGACCGAGTCCCACAGAAGAGCTATAGTGAAATCTACAATATACACAGAGAACCTGGTGCAGACCCGTGTAGACTCTGTGCTTGCTGCTTCAGTCTCTGGGGACTCATATGAGCCGTCTTCAGTTGATTCTTAGGGCCTTGTTCTCCTGGCAGACTCCATCCCTTCTGGCTGTTATACCCTGTCCACCTCCTCTTCCATGTGGTTTCTGGAGCTATGAAGGGAGGGATTTGATGGGAACATCCAACTTAGAACTGTGTGTTCCAAGGACTCTCTTTGTGCATAGTGTTTGGCTGTGAGTCTCTGCCTCTGTTCTGCTGCAGGAAGCTTCTCTAAGGATGGCTGAGTAAGGCCTTGATCTATGAGTATAGGAGAATATCATTAGGAGTCATTTTCTTGTTCCTTTTTTTAGACCAGTAGTATTTGGTTTTACCCTAAGGATTTTTCTTTCAGCTTGTTTGTATGGTGGTTTACACTGACTGATTTTTGTATGTTGAACCATTCCTGCATCTTTGGAATGAAGCCTAGTTGATCATGGTAGAAGATCTTTTTATTGTGTTCTTGGACTCAGTCCACTAGTCTTTTATTGAGTTTTTCCAACTCTATGCTTATGAAAGAAATTAATCTGTAATTCTCATTCTTGCTGAGTCTTTACATGGCTTGGGTATCTGGGTAACTGTGGCTTCATAAAACAGATTGAACAGGATTCCTTTTCTTTCTATTTTGTGGAATAATTTGAGGAATACAGGTGTTAACTCTAAAAGTCTGGTAGAATACTTGGCCTTGGGCTTTTATTAGTTGGGAGAATTTTAATGACTGCTTCTATTCACTAGGAGTATGGGTCTGTTCTAATTGCTTATCTGATTCTGATTTAACTTTGGAAAGTGGTACCTACTGAGAAAATTATCTATTTCTTTTCAATTTTCCAACTTGGTGGAGTACAGATTTTTAAACTATGTCCATATTTTCTGGATTTCCTTCATATCTCTTGTTGTGCATTTTTTTACATTACTGACTTTGTTAACTTTGATATTCTCTCTGTCTGCTTTTCAGCAGTCTCTGAGAGACTGCAGCACATCTCTGTAGGCCCTTGTGGCTCTTAGAGTCTCCATGGAGAAGTCACTTATTATGTAATAGGCCAACCTTTATTTGTTGTTTGGTATTTTTCCTTGAAGCTTTTATATTCTTTGTTCTGTGTGTTTAGTATTTTATGAGGTAGTGACGTGACTTTCATTCTGGTACAATCTATTTGGTGTTCTATGTGTTTCTTGTACCTTTATAGGTATCTCCTTATTTAGGCTAGGAAAATTTTCTTCTATGATCTTGTTGGAAATCTTTTCTGGGCCTTTAAGGTAGGTTTCTTTCCCTTCCTATATACATAATATTCTTAAGTTAAATATTTTTATAGTGTCTCATATTCCCTGGATATTTTGTGTTGGAAGGCTTTGTTTTAGATTTAGCATTTTCTTTGGCCAATGTATCTATTTTTTCCTATTGTATCTTCAACACCCGAGATTCTTTCTCCCATCTCTTGTACTCTGTTGGTGACATTTGCCTCTACTCCTGCTCAAAATCCTAAATGTTTTATTTCTAGAATCCCCTCAACTCGTTCTTTCTTTACTGATTCTACTTCCAATTTTAGCTCTTGAACTGTCTTATTCGTTCCCTGGATTCGCATTACAGTTTGTTATTTGTAATGCAGTGTGTATTCTTGGATTTCTTTAAGGGATTTATTCATTTATTCTTTAAGGACCTCTAGCTGTTCTAAGGCCTTTCTCTTGTACTTCAGCTATATCGATTCAGGGTCAGCTGTGTAGCTTAGCTGGGCTCTAGTGGACACATCTCACCCTGGTTCTTATTGACTGTTTTACGCTGGTATCTAGGCATCTGGGTTTGGGATTATTATACATCTAGGTGCTGATTTCTGGATTTCTCTTTGGTGAGTGGGTGCCCCTCCCTTGCCCCACATCTTGGTTTCTGTTTTCTCTCTGGATTTTTGCAGTGTGCTATGTCTCTATATTTCCTGATAAGAAATTATTTTCTTTGGACCTGATAGTTATGGCCACTGTGGGTTCTAGGCAAAAATGTATTTCTGAGTATTGGGAGTTGAGTGCTAGGAATGGGGAGAATCTAGGATTCTGAAGGGTTTCACTGGAGAGAGGAGAACAGAGTGTTCAACCAAGATCTGCTTATTTCCTCTCTTTGGAATGGGGAGACAGTGAAGGGAGGTTACCCCAGAAGGTCTGCTGAGAATGAGGTTGAGGAATTGAACATACAGCAACAGGAGGGGAAGATCTACAGATAGTTTACCTGCAGCCTTCCCTGGCAGGAGTGATCTGTGGGTTAGCAGGGACTGCCTGCTGGAGTTGGGGGCTGGGATAATACTACAAGGGAGGAGGGGGAGAAGGGAAGGTCTGTGGGCTCCACAGGAGGGGCAGATGGGGACGGAAGGCTGCAGCAGGTTTTTTATTGTAGAGAGGGATGAACTGGAGAGCTGGGTTTGGAGGAGAAGGATGGTGAAGGTCTTCAGTTAGCTTACCCGTTTCCCTGGCCTGCCCATCAGGGAATGCCTGCTGCTGTTAGAAGCTGGGATGATAAGGGATAAGCTGGAGGAAGTATGGCTAGAGAAGATGTAGTGAAAGGGGAACGGGCCTGCTTTTCATCCCATCCAGCTCCCGCACAGCTAGCTTAGCCCCAGAAATAATAACACGGAAAACTGTATTCATTTAAGCACTGCCTGGCCCATTTGTTCTAGCCTCTTATTTGCCAACTCTCACATCTTGATTAACCCATTTCTAATAATCTGTGTAGCACCACGAGGTGGTGGCTTACCGGCAAGATTCTAACCAGCGACCGTCTCATAGAGGAGAGTCATGGCATCTGCTTGACTCTGCTTTCTTTCTCCCAGAATCCTGTTCTATCTACTCCACCCACCTTAGGGCTGGCCTATCAAAAGGCTAACCAATGAAAGTAACAGATAGATAGAAGACCCTCCCACATCAAGAAGATCTTTGTGATCTGTTAGGGATGCGCTCAGAGAAGAAAGGAAAAATGCAGCAGGTTTTCTGCTACAGAGCTAGGGATGAGACTGGGATGGAGGAGGTTGGATCTGGGGAGCAGAAGGAGGGGTGTGCATTCTCTGTCTACCTTCTTGATGACCTTGCTGGGGAAGCCTTTAGGTAGTAGGGGATGTCTGCTGGAGTTGGGTACTGGAAGAAAGCAACAAGAGAGAGGGAGGGAAGTTAGAAGGGGAAGATCTGTCCCGCAGGGGATAGGAGAGGATAGGAAAGGCTGCCACAGGGGTTCTGCTGCAGAGCTGGGGATGAGACCGGGAGATTGGATCTGGGAGAACAAAGCTTTTTACACTTTTTATACCATATATTTTAATCATTTTCTTTCCTCTCCCCCAAGTCTTAAGTCTTCCCAGACTCTTTTCACCTCTTTACCAATTCAATTTCATGTTCTTTCTCTCTCTCAATAAAATAAATTAATAAAGTACATTTGGTAGGAGAGATAAAACCCACCAAACTATGAAAAGAAAAAGAAAAACATGCACATAAAACATGTAGCCCGGTTTGTGGTGGTTAACTGCTTCTGAGCATGAGGTCTGCCCTGGAGTGAGGCTGATACACCCAGTACCACCCACTGTTGAAAGCTGGCTTTTCTTTTCCCTCTGCTAGAATGTAACAACTACAAATAGCTTTCTGGTTAGCGGTCAGACTCTGCCTAAATGCTGTTCTCTAAAGTGAGATTTTTGTCTGATGTGAACTCATTCTGGTCTTATGTGTGCTTTCATCGTCTCTATGAGCCCATACACGTATGAGCCCTGTCATGTCTACATATGATGTTCCTTTGAGTTGCCACCACTTTGATTCTTACAATATTGCCACCTCTCTCCACTGCATAGATCCATCCCTAAGCCTTAAGGGAGAGGTTTGACAAAAGCTTCTCATTTGGGGCTGAATTCTCCAAAATCATCCATTTTGTTCACATTGTCAAGTTGTGGGTCTCTTTGTTAATTAGCATCTGCTGCAAGGAGATGCGTTTTGATAATGATTGAGGGATTCTCTGATTTATGGATATAGCAATTTATCATCAGGGGTAATTTATTGCTAAGTTCCTTTAGCAGAATAATAGTAAGATTTTCCCTTAGGGCCCATGACTTATCTAGTCTTACATTGTTGGTGCCATTAACAGTGTTAGGTGTGAGTTCCATCTCAAAGAGTAAGCCTTAAATCCAATCAAAAATTGATTTGTGATACCCAAAATAATTATGCCACTGTTGCACCAGTGTATCTTGCAGGTAGGACTGCGTTGTAGGCTGAAGAGTTCATAACTGAGTGAGATTAGTGTTTTGTTTCTCTGAATGTATAGTACCTCCCAGTGCTTTGAATGCTAGTCAGGAGTGGTGAAGCTTCCAGTTGGATACCAGCCAATTTTTTTTTCATGTTCAATGACATAAATAGTGTCTTCAACAATAAGGCTTTATAGCCAGGTTGTAAAGGTAACCAATAGCATTGGAAATAGCCTATTACATTGAGGTTTCAGTGGGACCTCTTTGGCCAACAACTAACAAGATACAACCCATTCCTGGTATTTTGGGTTTCACTTGGTAGCATATGGTGTCCAATTGGGGCACTGTCACCTTCTTTATATGGTAACTCCATTTAAATTCCTCTTTATATATTTTAGAAAGATGGAGTAGTCGGTTTCTATGTGGATTTTAAAGTCTTTTAACGTTAGTCGTCCTTCCCCATATTTTTCTTTTATCTTGCACCCCCCATGATCCTGCACCTTTAGTTCACTTTTCTCTCTAAACATGACATCACAGGCTATTTTCCTTTCTTTGGAAGACATATTCCTCACCTCTGCTTCCCTTCTAGCTACCTACTCTCTGTGGATATTCAAAATTAAATTCACATATCTAAAGCTTAAAAGGTAGCATCCATACATAAGAGAAAACACGCAATGTTTGCCTTTGTGGGCTTGGGTTAGCACACTCAGGATGACGGCTTCTAGTTCCATCAATTTACCTGCAAATTTTATGACACCATTTGTCTCACAGCTGAATAATGTTCTTGTGTAAATAAACCACATTTTCAGCATCCATCCATCATTTGTGGAAATCTGCATTATTTCTCATCTCTGGTTATTATAAATGGAAGCACAGTGAACGTAGGTGAGCAAGTGTTGCTGTAGTAAAGATATAATCCTTTGAGTATGTGACCAAGGGTGGCAGAGCTGAATCTTGTTGTAGATCTATTTTCAGTGTTGAGATTCCTTCACCTTGATTTCCACAGTAGCTGTATCAGTTCTCACCCTGACCTGCAGTGAATAGATGTTCCTTTTGCAAGGCATCTTCTTCAGCATCAACTGACACTTATTTGATTGATTTTTTGCCATTTTAATTAGAGTAAAATAAAATCCCAAAGCAGTTTTCATCTGCTTTTCCCTGATAGCTAAGGAGGATGAACATTTCAAGTGCTTTTTTAAAAATCTGTGTTTCATCTTTTGCGAACTTCAGTTCTTAGTCTTAGAGTCTTTTGGGGGGGAGGGGGTGAGACAGGGTTTCTTTGTAGCTTTAAGGCTTGTCCTGGAACTAGCTCTTGTAGACCAGGCTGGCCTCAAACTCACAGACACCCTCCTGCCTCTGCCTTCCAAGTGCTGGGATTAAAGGTGTATGGCACCACCACCTGGCTAGCCAATTTTTAATTGAGTTGTTTTCTTGATGTTCAGTTTTTAATTCTTTACATATTCAAGATACTAGCCCTCTGTCAGATGTATAATTGATAAAGGTTTTCTCCAGTTCTGTAGGCTGCTGCTTTGCCTGAATGATCATGTCCTCTACTCTACAGAGGCTCTTTAGCTTCATAAGATCCCATTTATTAATTATTGGCCATAATGCCTGTGCTTTCAGGGTCTCTTCCAGTAAGCCCTTCACTGTGCCAGTAAGTTCAAGCCTAGTCCCTACTTTTTCTTCTATCAGCTCAGTCTCATCTTGATCCACTTGGAGTTAAGTTTGTGCAAGTAATTTATATGTATCTATTTGCATTGTTCTGCATGAAGCCATCCAGCTTGACAAGCACATTTGCTGAAGATGTTGTCTTCTCTCTAGTATGTGTTGCTGGCTTTTGTGAAAAATGACTGGCCTGTGAGGATGTGAATTTAGGTCTGGGTCTTCAGTTTGAATCCATTCACCAGCATGTCTGTTTCAGGGCCATGCCATCCAGTTTTTATTATTATAGCTCTGTGAACATTTTGAAATCTTTTGGAACACAATGAAAGCAGTTCTAAGAGACAAATTCATAGCCCTGTCTACATTTTGATCACCTAATGGTACACCTGCATCCTTTAGAAGAAGAAATAGCACCTCAAAAGAGTAGACAGAAGAAATAGACACAGTTCTAAAATCAATGAAATAGAAACAAAAATAACAGAAAGAAAAATAAAACAAAGAACCAATTTTTTTAAAAAAAATCAACAAGACTGACAAACCTCTAGCCAATTTAACCGAAAGGAAGAGAGAGAAGGTCCACACTAATAAAGGTAGAGCTGAAAAGGAGGGCATTACCATAAGCACTGAGGACATTAAGAGCCATAAGAGCATACTTTAAAAACTTGTATTCCACCAAACTGGAAAACCTAAAAATAACAGATCAATTTCTTGACATACATGAACTACTAAAGTTAAATCAAGGTGGCATAAACAATTTAAAATAACCTGTAAGTCCTAGTAATGTGAAAGTTGTGATTTACAATTTCCTGACGGAAAAGACCCCTGTGCCAGATGGATTAGGCACATAATTCTGCCAGATCTTCAAAGAAGAACTAATGCCAATACTTCTCAAATTATTCTGCAAAATAGACACTGAAGGAACATTTTAGTTTTGTGCAGTAACTATTTCTCAGATACCAAAGCCACATAAAGACTCAATAAAAAGAAAAAATCTCCTTTGTGAACATGGAAACAAAAATTCTCCCTAAAATACTTGTGAACCAAATTCAAAAGCACATTAAAAAGATTACCCACCATTATCAAGTTGTTTTTATCCCACAGATGCAAGAATGCTCAACATGCATAAATCAATAAACATAATATAATTCATAAACATACCAAAGATAAAGGTCACATGATCATCTCATTAGATGGCCTTGAACGTCTCAGAGAAGACCTTTGACAAAACCCTAAACCCTTTGTAAAAAAGTTCTGGAGAGGATTGGAATACAATGGGCATACCTACCATAGTAAAGATGACTCACAGCAAGCTCAGAGGCAACATTGTTCTCAACAAAGGGGAAGTTAAAGCAGTTCCACCAAAATTGTTACTAAGACAAGGCTGTCCACTCTCTTCATACCTAGTTACTATAGTACTTGAAGTCTTACCTAAGCCATAAGACATCTGAAGTAGATCAAAGGAATTCAAATAGGAACAGTTTTCTTGCTTGGTGATGATATGATTTTATATGGAAAAGGCTTTAGAGACTCCACTAGAAAACTTTTAGAGCTGATTAAAAAAAAACTTTCAGTGAAGTTGCAGGTTATAAAATTCACACATAAAAATCTGTAGCATCTCTACACACAAATGATAAACAGACTGGGAGAGAAATACAGGAAAATTAACATTCCTGATAGACTCAAAAAGAAAAAAGAAATAAAAGATGGAAAATAAAAGAAACAGTCGGGATGACTCTAATCAAGCAAATGAAAGACTTGTATAATAAAACTTTAAGACCTTGAAGACAGGAATTGAAGAAGACCCCAGAAGATGGAAAGATCTCCAGTGCCCTAGGACTGGTGGGATGAGTGTTTTGAAAATGGCCATCCTGGGCGTGGGGGGAGGATCTACAGATTCAATTAGATTTCCATCAAAATTCCAATGCAAATCTTCAAAGAAATTGAAAAAGCAATCCAGTTTTGCATTTCAAATATTTTCAATGCATAGCATGAGGTTTCATATATATGGAACTTACTGAAAGCTAGAGATGATAAAAGAACATTCTGAACTTCAGAAACCTCTGAGTATATAGATGAGGTCACAGTAATAGTAACCAAACTTGAGCGTGATAATGTGTAAGTTATGGCTTATCGCCTTCCTCAAAGAACCAGCATGTGTTTGCCAGTGACCCTTACAACGCTGACTCTCTTAACCAGGAGGAACAGTATTTAACGAGGTGCATGAATCAGCAAAGTGATGGAGAATCATGATAAACCGTCATAAATAACTAATGCCACCCTTATTCCCCACTCACTGAGTCTCCTTCATACCTAGTGTTAACTGGGGAAG
The DNA here is from genome assembly GCA_001685095.1 of Ellobius talpinus. NCBI lineage: Eukaryota > Metazoa > Chordata > Mammalia > Rodentia > Cricetidae > Ellobius > Ellobius talpinus. The sequence goes on along the minus strand of LOJH01021368.1, from coordinate 2,730 downwards.
AGATGGGGAAAAAAACCATCTTTCTGAAAAGTGAGAGCAAGGGTTGGCTGGTCCAGCAACAAAGTCTGTCGGCCTTCTTGGCCTCTAGGGGGAGCCCAAGTCTCTCTTCCCAAAGAATAAATCGACTTGAAGGGATACTGGAGTGTTAGACGTGGTATGGACCACATTACCTCTGGGCCTAAAGCTGGTCTTACCTTCTCAACCTTCTGAGAATCCTGGCATCTTGGGGTGGTCTGAAAGCCAGTCTTAGAAGCGCCTACCATCCATAGTTCCTTGTTAGAGCATTTCTGGATCCAGCTCGATGCTATGAAGCTTTCCTGTGGGCATGATCTCTATCCATCTTTTCTGATATCAGATTGTAACCTCCAATACAATTTGCTGATCACCCTTGGCACACCACCCATTCCAAAGGCAGGGTGGGGAGTGGAGAGGTGTGCTCTGGTGGTGATCTTAGAGGCAGGGCACTCAATTTCAGCTATTTCAGCTTCAGCTTGCCACAGGCAACAGATAGAGATGCTTCTTTTTAAATAGCTGAAGTATATTAGGTTTAAATTTTAAATGAAAAATCTCCTGCTTTAGTTCTTCATTCTGAATTCTAAAAAGATGGGTCCTACCCAATTGCCTTCAGCTGTAACCGCAAGTGGTGGCATTCTGCTGGTGGCATTCAGAGTTCTATCTTTGAATGCCATGGTAATCACTGCTTTCCTTTGGGACTGTCGTGCCCGGCACGTGAAATTTCCAAATTTTAAATGCCACATCAGCAGGCTCACACCTAAGAGGCCCAGCACATCTAATATGCAGCTAATGATGGCTTGATGGGTTTGCCCAGTTGAAAAGATAAAGCAGGCTTGACTACATTCAAACAAAAGCGGAAATAGCAAAGCAAGGACAAGCAATAAAAGCTTGTGTGCGGGAGTGGGGGTTGAAGATTATACATCAGTGGTTCTCAAACTGCATGGCAACCCCTTTATGGGGGTCACATGTGAGATACCTTGCATTTCAGATATTTGCATTACAATTCATAACAGTATCAAAATTATAGTTATGAAGCACTAATGAAATAATGTTATGGTGGGGTCACCACAAGATGAGGAACTATATGAAAGGGTCACAGCATTAGAAATGTTGAGAAGCACTGTTAGATAAATAATTTGAAATTCACTCAGCACAATATAGCCCTGTGGGGTAAAGCTAGCTCCCTCTGTTTCACAAGCACAGATGCCACAGACAAAGTCAAGAAACTCAGACTGGCTCTTGAGTCTGGGGCTCATAGCATCAGGGCAGCTTAGGGAAGAGAATCTGTGCTGCTAGGCTCTGCTCTATGAAGCCTTTGTGTGCCTGTGGCATAGAGGAGAAGAGTCAATGATCACCTACACTTGGCTGCATAAAAAGAGGGCGCTACATCCTGTGTAAATTCCCACTGTTAATTTCAAAACTTGATAAAGAGATGACGTGACATCTGTCCTTTCTTCAACCTTCTCTACCCACTGACCTCATGGATGCTGGGGAGATATAGTAATATATTACCAAAGTTGGCATAGACTAATTCCATCCTAGGCAGTCATTGATGCTTTCACTATTTTGCACAGCTAGTGTAAATTGAGAATCAAGGTCTCCCTACGCTCTAGTATGCCCCCCAACTCCCATTCATCCAAGTGCACAAGCTCAAAGTCACTCTTTTATTTGCAAAGAGCAGCCTCGTGCCCACCAAGTCATTTCTGATCCTGTGCACACAGAGTCGTTGCAGGTGCACCCAGGAATTGAGGAAAATCTTAACAAAGTTTTATGTAGAAAGCTGCAGGGAAGGAGTAGGTGAAAATGTCTGGGAGGGAGAGAAAAATAGCACATCTAGAACAAGAAAGGGAAGAGGATGCTTTCATAAGACTCTGATTCTGAAATTTCATCCAGATGTTGCAGGCCATCACGTGACAGCCTCTGGAGACTGTATATGAGCGGGGCTGCCATCACAAAGATCGGCCCAAAGTTCTGCTTCACCCAGAATGACTGAGAGCAACCCAGAATGCAATCCTTCACCTTTGTGCAAACCCATGATCTGCCCTCGGCCTCAGTAGTGCAATTTCCTTGGTTCTAATCATTGAACAGCAAGCGAGTTCTGGGACGAACCAATGTACTTGCTGTGATGAAGACGCTAATTGCGAGAGAGAAACTGAATCCCTTTTAAAATTAGACCATAAATCGTAAGGGAGAAAGCCAACACTTGTAAAAGCAAAAATGAGACTCAGACATCCCTCAGAACTTCTGGAGCCAGGATTCAAGAAAATTGAATCATAATACTGATTTACAAACCAAAAGAAAAAGCATCCTAATAATTCAATAAATGACAGCTCGAATACCTAAACAATTTCTCAAAGACAAAAATCTCCATTTTTTTGTTTTGGGCTCTTTGTGAGCATATAGTATTTAGAAAAATACATTAAGGAGTCATTGCTATTTATGCAAATATGTACACGTGTCTGCATGAGAGCATATGCAAATATGTATGCGTGTGCCACAGCAATCAGAAGAGGTTACCAGATCACCTGGGGCTGGAGTCACAGGTGCTTGTGAATCATCAGATGTGGATGCCCCACTCCAGTCTTCAGGGCTGAGAACTACTGAGGTATCTCTACTGTGATGCTAAGATGATTCTTCTTTCTTTCCTTTCTTCTTTCTTTCTTCTTTCTTTCTCTTTCTTTCTTTCTTCTTTCTTTCTTTCTTTCTTTCTTTCTT
>LOJH01021367.1:5415-27618 GCA_001685095.1 Ellobius talpinus | reverse complement strand
CCAAGAGACCACTCTCACACTGCAGTTGATGTAAAAGCAAGAGGATTTAATTCTATCACGACAGGGTCCTTCAGCATTTGAGAAGCCAAAAGACCCCAAATGACTGTCACAAGCTACTTTTAAAGCAAAAAGCCATAGAAACAAGGGGGGAAACTTGGGGATTGTTTTTCAATTATTAGGATTGGCTTATTCAAAGGACTACTAACAATAAATGGTCTGAACCAGGGCTGGAGAGCGGTTGCCAGATCAGGCAGAGGTAAAAGGGAACATCTGAGGGTTACTTTGACCACTTTCCAGGGACTGAGTCAAAACATCTGTGGACATCTGTGGGTTATCTTGTCCCAATTCTAGGAACAGAGGTCTATTTGGAGAACATCCAAAAGGACACAGGGAGATGGAAAGTCCCCAACATTTCAGTAGTGCATACGTAGTTGCTAGGTTCCCAGGGGAGGGGGGAAAACACTAAGGCTAAGAGGCCTCAGAAATGGCTTCAGAGTTGTCCTAGAGTTCTACAACCCTAGTACTCATCCGTGATGGCTAATGTTTGTCCTTGTGACACAACCTAGAATCACGTGGGAGATAATCCCAGAGAGGGACAGTCTACATCAGGCTGGCTTGTGGGCATGCCTGTGAGGGATTATTTTGATTGCCCTGACTGATGTAGAGAGACCTGGCCTGAAAGTGGGTGGCACCATTCCTGGTTTTGAGCCTTGGTCTGTGTGGAGTAGAGAAAACTAGCTGAGAAGTGAGCCCTGGTGCATTATCTACGTGGGTGTCATGTGACCAACTGCCTTGACTTATCTGCTGTGATGGAGTGTTCCCTGGAACTGTGAGCACAAATTAACCTTTTCTCCCCTGAGTCATTTTTGGTCAGGTACTTAGGGTTATCACAACAACAGGGCTGAGACTAGAATGTAATCCCAGAGACTTGCTTCTCTGTGTTGTCTGTCACTGCTCTCTGTCCACAAATCCGGTCTGCTCCACAGATCAGACTAACATTCCTCCATTGCCAACTTCTCAGAGCTCAAATACCTCATTGCCTCCCATTGGTTTCCTCCCATCGCCTCATCCAACTTCTCTTCTTGTTTTTCCGTCTACTCAACTCTTCACACCACTGAGCATGGCGAAACCTACCTTTAAAATCGCTGTGAGTGCCTTCCACTCATAGCTCTGGATCCATGTTCCCCATCAGTGCCCTAGCCTTCCACTCATAGCTCTGGATCTATGTCCCCATTGGTGCCCTATGACTCATGTTTTCCCAGGAAGCAGTAGGAAGTCCCTTGCAGGTGTTACACAGGGAACTGAAATGCAAGAAGACATAAGAATGAAAACTTGGTGCAGATTGACTTCATCAACCTGGATCAGACTTCAGGGGGTCTAATAACATTCAGGGAGTCCAATAACAGGCAGTTTGCTTCCATCGTATTTAAGTCCAGATAATTTGGAAAAGAGTTTTCTAGCCTGATACAATTCTGCTGCACAAGGAAGCATAATTACATTGAAACTCAACTCAAGGTACATGTCATTTCTTCCAAGAAGATGGGTTCTAGAGATAGACTACCTGTACAAGCTTAAGGGCCTGAGGGTCTAGCCTGGTCTCTAACATAGAGATAGTGTAGAGGTCATTTAGGCTATTAGTCACCTCTGGTCCTGGTTGTGGGAGTCATTTAGATTACTAGTCGCTTCCTGTCTTGGTTGTAAGAGGTTGATAGGGCCTGGCCAACAGGTATAACACAGATCCCCTGGAGGTTAATCACTTGTAATTCTCAGCTTTCTGGATGGAAGAACAGGTTTGCCATCTTTCACATTGGAAAGACAATCCTGTGTGCTTAACATTCCTGCTTTCTCTGGAGATTTGTGGGCTCAAGGACCTTAATGTTGTGCTTCCAACCCTAAACTGCATTTAAATTGTTCATTATTTTAAATACCACCTAGTAGTAGAACTCAGGGCCTCTCCTTCCTGTATGATTTCCCCATGTGGTCTCTTATGGAGCCTAATAGTCAGATTTCTTGTACAGCAGGGCAGGGCTCCCTACAGTGTTCCTAGAGAAACATCCTCCCATCCTCCACACTGGCCTCTCAAAAGCTGGGACTCACAACTTAGCAGTCACAAAGCAGTTCCAGATTCTAGAGCAGAAGAGAAAATCAGCATCTGCTTCAAACTTTCCTATGAGTCTAGCCTGGGCAGCCACCTGATGGTGTGTGTCCTGGACAGAGTCCAAGCACCAGGAGCCCCACCTTATTGGCCCCAGCCAACCCCTGACCCAAGGACATAAAATAGTTGGCATTTAAAATAATGAACAGCTGAAGTATAGTTTGGTAGCTACCTGCTGCTGCCAAAGAAAACCTGAAACATAGGCTATCAATGGGGGCACATAGATCCAAAGCTAAAACTGGAAGTAGCTCACAGAGATTGTAAACATAGATTTAGCCACACTCAATTACATTTTAAAAAGGACAATATCTATTGTTTCAAAATATCTGATAAATAAAGGAAGTCTTATAATAAACTAAACATTAAATGCTAAGTATTAAGTAACATTAACATTGAAAACTGAAAGTGAAATTTATGCCCTGGCAATGCTGAAGCATGCATGGGCAGCCCGTATATGAAAGTTCTGTCGAACTTGTTTCATGGTCTAAGTTGATGAGGATGACTGACCAGGTCTCTTCCTCAAGAGAGCACCAGATCTCACTACAGATGGTTGTGAGCCACCATGTAGTTGCTGGGAATTGAGCTCAGGACCTTTGGAAGAGCAGGCAGTGCTCTGAACCACTGAGCACTGGTATTTGAATAATAAATAACACATATTTATATGTTCATTGTCAATATTAATATTAAATATTAATATTAAAGCTAAGCCCTCAATTTTAAAGTGAACAAAGAAAATAAACAGCCATTTCACTCAGGATAATTCATCCAAAAACTCACTTGATCACATGATAGTTTTTTAGTTGGGATACTTTAAAGACTAGGGCCTATAGGTCTATTTAAATTGTTTGTCCAGACTTAACTTTGTTAAGTGGTACCTATTGGTACCTATTCATTTCTTTTAGATTTTCTAATTTGGTGGAATACGTATGGGTTTTTGATGTATGATCTTATGATTCTCTGGATTTCCTTTGTGTTTGTTGTTAAGTTACAATTTTTGTTTCTGATTTTGTTAATTTGGATATTCTTTCTCTGGCTTTTAGTTATTTTGGAAGAGGGCTTGTCTATCTTGTTGATTTTTCTCAAAGAACCAACTCTTTGCTTCATTGATTCTTTGTATTGTTCTCTTGTTTCTGTTTTATTGATTTCAGCCCTCAGTTTGATTATTTCTTGCCATCTACTCTTCTTGGGTTACTTCTTTTTCTCCTAGAGCTTTCAGGTGTGTTGTTAAGTTGCCAGTATGAGATCTTTCCATATTTTTCAAATGTAAGCACATGGGTTTGGATATGCTGTATAATAATTTTCATTGAATTCTCAAAAGTCTTTAATTTCTTTCTTATTTCTGTCTTGATCCATTTTTCATTTAGTAGAGAGTTGTTCAATTTCCATGATTTTGTAAGCTTTCTGTTGTGACATCTAACTTTACTCCTCAATGGTCTGTTAGGGTGCATGTTGGAGGAGGTTTGTTGACTCTGTCCCCCCAAACTGTCAACAAACTGAACCTTGATTCAGAGGACAAAGCCCCACACTCAGCTGGCCAGAATAAAACATACAGTCTTTTGGTGGAGTCAGATGGGGAGAGAGATGACATAGGGCCTTAGGGGTGTCACAGCTCTATTTGGATCTCGGAAAAGCAGAGAGGAGGGGCAGCTGGGCTTTTTGCCATCATTTTTTGGTTCAACCAGGTTCATACCCTATCTGACTCCTGAGCTTTTATTAATAATAGAATAATTTAGAGAATCATTACAGATGCAGGGAGTTAGTTCAATTTTCTTGAATCTGTTGAGACTTGCTTTGAGTCAAAGTATATGGTCAGTTTTGGAGAAAGTTCCATTAGATGTGGAGAAGAAAGCATATTCTCTTGTGTTTGGGTGTTTGTTCTGTAAATATTTGTTAGGTCTATTTGGTTTATACCATCTGTTAGCACCAGTATTTCTCTGTTTAATTATTGTCTGAATGACCTGTCCATTGATGAGAGTGGGATATGAAGTCTCTCACTATTAGTGTGACTGCAATATGTGATTTAACCTGTAGTAGTGTTTCTTTTACAAACTTGGGGGCCTTTGTATTTGAGGCATAAATTCTAAAAATTGAAATGTAATTTTAGTGGATTTTTCCTTTGATGAGCATGTAATCTCCTTACCTATCTTGTTTGATTAATTTTGGTTTCAAGTTTATTTTGTTAGATATTAAAATGGCTACATTATTTTGTTTCTTAGGTACATTTGCTTGGAATATTTTTTTCCAACCTTTTACCCTGAGGTAATATCTCTCCTTGATGGTGAGATGTGTTTTTTGAATGCAGCAGATGGATGGATCCTGTATTCATGCCCTTTCTAGTATGTGTCTTTTTATTGGGGAATTGAGACCATTGATGTCTATCATCTTCATAATGTTGGTATTATGGTCCTTTCCCTGTACTTCAGCTATGTTGGAATATTCAAGGCCTGCTGTGGTAGGGTAGCTGGGCTCTAGTGGGGACATGTTGCTCTGTCTCTTATTGACTGTTTTTATGCTGGCGTCTAGACATTTGGGTTTGGGATGATTATAGGTCTAGATGCTGATTTCTGGGTTTGTTGGGTTTTGGGTGGGTGTTTTGTTCCACAGTTTCTGGTTCCTCTGGATTTTACTGTTTGGCTCATCTGCTTTGTTCACAGGGAATGCCTGTTGGTTTTGGGGGCTGGGATAGTGGGATAAGATAGAGGAAGGGAAGTTGGAGGATAACGTCTTTGTGATCCTTTGGGGATGGGGTCAGAGATACTAGGGGGTGGGAGTGGATCTCAGGAGCAGAAGGAGAGGTGTGGGTTTGCCTTCAACCTACTTTTTGCCCTCAAAGGAGTGCCCCTTAGGTTAGAAGGGAACCCCTGCTGGGGACTAGTGCTGGGATAAAGAAAGTGTCCTTAGGGGACGAAGTTAGGAGGGGTTGGACTATGGGATCCACAGGAACTGTGGGTAGGGGGAAAGGAAGTTTTCAGCTGGTCTTCTGTTGCAGAGCTGGGGATGAGACAGGGGGATTGGGTCTAGGGGAACAGAGCAAGCAAATCCATTCTTATATCTCCTCACTTAATAGAAAATCAATACTTTACTTTTAGATTTTGTGAATATACACTGAATGTCTCAAAACTGCATGTGTGCTTTGACCAACAATTTTATTAAAATTTTATTAAACAATTTTATTAAAAGCATCTGGAGAAACCTTCAGTTACAAAGATTTCAGTGTAGGATTTTTTTTATGATTTATGTATTTCTTATTCTCTCTCTCTGTCTGTCTGTCTGTCTCTTTGCGTATGTATGTATGCAGGTATTTATACCTGTGTGTATGTGGAAGGTACAAGAGGTCACGGGTTTTTTTCTCTCTATCACTGTCTGCCTATTCCTTTGTGGCACAGTCTCTACCTGAACACGGGGCTCACGGCTCACCTAAGCTGACATCTCAGCTGGATTGGGCACCAGTAAACCCCAGAATTCCTCTTTCTCCACCTCCCTCAAATCTAGTATTACAGGTATTTGCATGATGCCTAACTTGTATGAATACTGGGATGGGAACACGGGTCCTCACTGAAGAGCAAGTGCTCATAACCAATGAGCCATCTTAGGTGTTCTCATGATGATGAATTATTTGGTTAGGACTCTGGATCTAGGAAGTGAGTTAACTTATAGAAGGGTAAATGCGGCAACACAAAATTGATACACAGGATACATTACTAAGTAAAAAGAAAGCAGATGACACAACAATGCATTTGGCATGGTTCTCTCCTTTTTGAAGTAATATGTAATATACACTATATCAGTAAAATGCACATGTGTATAACCATATACGACATATTCCATGGAAATTGTAACAGCAGTCCTGAACATGAGTGCTCTATGAAATAAGCTCCGTTTGTTCAGAGTCTTTAGTTAATAGTAGAAAATGTGGTTATTTACTCAATAGCAGCATAGAGATATAACCCGTAAGATGTGGTGGTAATCATAGCTGTGTTTCTTGTCATGACCAGTTTCTTGTCAACTTGCCAAAAGCTAAAACTATTTGGGAAGAGAGAAACTCAAATGAGAAAATGTTCCCAACAAATTTGCCTGTAGGCAGACCTGTGTGCACTTTATTGACTGCTATTGATCTGGGATGGCCCAATTTGCTGTGGTTGGTGTCACGTGTTAGCAGTCTTGAAGTGTTTAAGAAAACAGTCTGAGCAAGCCATGGTGAACACGGTCTCTGTTTGGGTTCCTGCCTCTGGGTTCCTGCCCTGACTTTCCTGGTGATCGACTATGAGGTATATGATGATAAAACAAAACTTTTCCTCCCCAAGCTTCTTTTACAGTACTGGTGCGCTATAACAGCAGTAGAAAAACCTAACTAAGATACTGTATTTAAAAACATTTAGAGAAGTGAAAGCCGGGAAACATGTGGCTAAGGTTGTCACTTAAGCTTCTGTGTTCTCTGCTTCTTCCTCACTTGAGGAAATGTTGTTTTTGTTAAATTAAGTAGCTGCCCAGTTGCAACTCTGCAGCTCCAAATAGCTGTCCGGCTGCACTGGTCTCTGCAAGGCAGGAATTATGTTCCCTCAGGCACCAGCTCTATTACCACTGCTAAAGGGAACTTTAGATCTCTATCCCTCACTATAGAACTCAGGATTCAAAGGCTGAGGTGAAACTCTGCTCCCTCAGAGTAGTTGAATAGCGAGTAGCTAACTGGCACCCAACTTTTGGGGTACAAATTAACAAAAAAGTCTTTTGCCTGAAGCTTTTTAGCCACTGGCACAGGCCAGAACTGGAATTAGAATTCCAGCTCTAGGAATTGGAACTCAAGCCTAGCCATTTGGGTTTGGGAGAAAAACTAGCACTCCCAGCTCCCATCCGACTGGCTTAGCTTCCACATAAAGATGGAAAATACACAGAGAATCTGGATACTATATGTTATTGTGTTGTCTTTGAATTGTTTGACTGCTGAGGAAGGAGCAGCAGCTGGTAAAAGACATTGATTATAAATGCTGCTGGATTAATCTTATCTATATATTTTGAAAATGTCTTGATTTCAAAATTTAAATCAAAAGATATGTTATTTTGGAGAAGATGTTTTGCTTTTGTTTCTACAGGAAATGAGAGGCTGTGGATTCATTCTGGATTAANATACTATATGTTATTGTGTTGTCTTTGAATTGTTTGACTGCTGAGGAAGGAGCAGCAGCTGGTAAAAGACATTGATTATAAATGCTGCTGGATTAATCTTATCTATATATTTTGAAAATGTCTTGATTTCAAAATTTAAATCAAAAGATATGTTATTTTGGAGAAGATGTTTTGCTTTTGTTTCTACAGGAAATGAGAGGCTGTGGATTCATTCTGGATTAAAAAAAATAAGGATTGATCAATGAAGACCTCTTGAAAAATCTCCTATAGGAGTGGATGGTCCAGAGGATCCTGTGGGACCCAGCCATGATAAGCTAAGTATGGGTAGGTCACTCAAAGGAAGTTCTTTACTTACAACCATTATCACCTGCCAGAGTAGAGCTCAACCATCGATTAATTTAATAAGAGGCCTTAGTCTCAGTAGTTTACCCTGAAGCAATACCTGGCTCCAGAATACAAGCTTAGATTACTTGACCACCACCCAAAAACAGACCATTCAAAGGAAATGCCTAGCATTCCAGCCGCCTGCCAAAACACACTCACCAGGACACCCCTAGACAAATGTCAGCGAATCAGGGGTTCTGAACCTCAGAAGCCCCTCACCCCGCCTTTACTACTATAAAAACCTAATTCTATCTGAGCTTGGGGCTCTCTGTTTATTCCAATACATTGGACATGTGGAGAGACCAAGTTTGCAAACTTGCTTAAAATAAAGACTCTTTGCTTTTACATACAAGACTTGGTCTCTTTGTTGGCTTTTGTGGGGACATCGTAGATTTTGGGCCTAACAATCCAATGTTTTAGAGCACCTCTGTTGCAGTTTCTACAATCTAGAACATTCTGAGTTCTACATCCAAAACAGCTTCAAGACTAATGGCTGAGATGATCCAGGCTCACAGAATACTTCAATCAGGACTTGATCATAATTTAAAATTTTCTGTAGGTCCTCATAAGATTATCAGTGCCCCCAATCAGCAGGAAGTAGCCTAGAAAANGATGTTTGTCTTTGTTTAGAGTGTTGGTTACAAGTTGTTATTGATAATGGTCAGAAAAAAAGCTAAACAAAGGAGATTAGATTCAGAGTTCTTGCTTTGAAAAGAAAAAAAGGGAAGTGCTGTGGGATGATGCTTTTGTACCCTGTAAAGATTTGTCACTGGTATTGGTTTAATAAAATGCTGATTGGCTAGTTTCCAGGTAGAAAATATAGGCAGGGAGATCAAACTAGGTGAATTCTGGGGAGAGTAAAGGCTCAGTCTGCAGTCTCCACCCAGACACAGAGGAAGCAAGAAGAAAATGCTGCACTGAGAAAAGGTACCAGGCCACGTGGCTAATCATAGATAAGAATTATGGGTTAATTTAAGTTGTAAGAGATAGTTAATAATAAACCTGAGCTAATAGGCTAAACAGTTTATAATTGATATAAGCCTCTGTGTGTTTCTTTGGGACTGAATGTTTGTGGGACCAGGCAGAACAGAAACCTCATGTTACAGCTAATCTTCTCTCCTAGCTCGTGGCTCCCCGAAAACAGGGCATCCTTCTTCTCTACCCCACTTAAGAACCCTAGCTACACATGGGTCCTCCCTACCACTTCCTGTCAGCTAGTTGCTGACTTGGCCTCCTGACCCTAGGCTAATTTTATTTAATCAAACAAATGTAACACCTCTTTTCATCATTAAACAAATATTCCACATCATAAATGAATGTAACACATCTTAAATATTCCACAGTAGGGAAGAGCTATGCTGTGTTTGTTTTTCTTTTGTTACATTTTAACCCACAATTTTACACCTATGTGTGTATAACCCTCTCTTGCAACATGTGTGTGTGTGCGCATGCATGTATGTCTTCCTGTGCATGCAAGTATTCTAAAGAACACTTCCTAAAGAGGATGTGTGTTAGATTGCCTGGAGCTGGAGTTATGAGAGGTTGAGAGTTACCTGACCTGGGTGTTGAGGACTGTACTTGGAGCATGGTCAAACTCCCAGTGGCTAGTGCCTTAATGATAACTGAGTCCTTCCCCAGAAGCCATCAACTGCAAAGAGCTACACTTCAGTATCCCTATCACAGTTTTTAAGGGCTTTCTTCACTTTCTTTTGGAGGGAGCTGGGGTATTGTTACAGAATCCTTCAGTGTCTCTCATCCTCAACTATGAGCCAGTTGGCATCAATAGCACTACAAAATGCTTATAACAGCCAGTGGCAGCAATGATCACGGACCTCCAAATGAACCGTGGACTTTCACACGGCCTCTGGAGGCAGCAAGAAACACAGGCAAATGTAGCACATGGTCCCTGTGGTAGCACAAACTAAAGACTTGAACATGACTTCTGATGGCAGCACGTACCATGAACATCAGGGTCATCTCATGTGACTAATGCAGACCTAATTGTTCCCTTTCAGTTAAAGCATATGTGGGATGCATCTTTATCTGCAGGACAGGCTCTGGGTGGAAATGAAGAGTCAGATGACATGATGAAGGAGAAACAGGTGCTGGTTTCCTTGTCTCAACTCACCAGCACAGTGTACAGCGTGCAAAATAGTGGGTCTCTGTTGGATTCTTATGAACATGACATCTTATCATCTTATTTTAAAGGTGAGAAATGAGAAAGTTTGAGAGAGAAGAGTAACTCACCACAGATAAACAACCATGAAACCATGATACCCTTGGTTACTTGAAATCAAAGCTTTAGTCATTTCCTTCAATGCCCTGGATGGGTTGGAAGTCCCCTACTCCACTTAAACATCCTGCGATTTGGGGCAAGACTTTTAAATAGTCTAGGATGTTGGTATCTCCTTTTATGAAATTGCTAGGAAATGGCACATGTGTCTTGGAAAGGTTTCAAGAATTAGTCAACACAAGGTAGAGTGTCTGGAAGAGAGCCTGATGTGTATCAAACTCTGTACGTCTTTGTAACTCCTGCTTTAAAAATAAGGAAAGGGGGCTTGAGGCAAGGAAATTGGTCCAAAACCATAGTGTTATGCATCTAAAATAAAATACCGTGCCTCTGACTGGTATCCTTATGGGAGAAAAATAAGATAGAAAACATGGTGCTGACTCAGGATGGCACTTGATAAAGTAACTATATATGAGTTAGTACTATGCGCGGTAATGTATGTACAACATGTGCAGTCTTGGTTTTCTGAAGCTAGTGGGAATATTATTACTTTACTTTTTCATCAAGAAAGAAAACAGGCACTGAAGTAGTAAGCACCCCAAAGAGCTTTATTGACTTCCTCTAATTAGCAGTGCAAGGTCTGCTCATGGAGTAGGAGAAGGAGGAACATGGATGACAGAAGGTGGGCAAGGGATGAGGTGGTACCAATTCTTCTTGGATCCCAGTTGCATTTGACCAGCCCCAGTGTTATACTGGTGTGTTGATCTGAAGGATTCCACATCAGTTAGGATGCACCAGTGTGGTCCATGTTGGAAATCTCAGGCAACAATGACAACAATGACACATCTCCTAGGTCACCACACAGTGACAGAACTCCTTCCCCATCACTCTGGTTGCTGATGAACTTGTCAAATGACCCATGCTGGTGAGGCCTTGCCACCAAAAGGCTTCAGGTGCTCTTTTTGCTGTTTTGTTTTGTTTCCTCATTAACTCCTTATGTGCCTGAGGGAATCCCTTCTACCTCTATCCTTCCTGAATCCCATTTTTATCAGAGGTAGCTTTCTGGCCCAATCTGGCTCATAAGCCTGTATGGAGAAGATAGTGGTTCTGACTGGTTACCCCTTGGGCTAGATATACCTAACACAACAACCAAGACATGTTTAGGCTTTCATTATTTGCTCATCAAATGTTTAGCATCTGCCTATTACATTTTAGGTGCTGAAAACTGCAAAGTACACTCTTTAACAGCTTACCAGTGACCTGCACGCTAAGATGTCTGCTTTCTTCCACCCTGAGAGTGTGCACATCACATTTCCCCTTGGTTTCATGTTATGCACTCTCAATCCTTTCCTCCCCTCTTATTTTTTTTATTATTCATTCTTCATTACTTGGCACAGGACAGACAGTAGTATTGAGAATTTCTTGATCTCTTAGAAAGATACTGAAGCATTTTCAGCTGGTGCACAGCCTGATCACTGTGTATCATTTTCTCTTTCTTCAAGGTAAATAGTCTATCAGTTTTAAATTTTTATTGTTGCTGTTGTTGTTTTCCTTCTCTATTCATACTAACTTGTGACAGCAATTTGAGGCCATTGGATATTTGGTGCAGGAGCACCAAAATGTCCATGTCTAAACTGAAATTAAGAATTGAAATGAGGGTCTGTGGGTAGTGTGTAGTAGTCGCTTGGTATACACTAGAACTTGGGCTCAATCCCAACCCTTCCCCTCAAACTAAAGCCATGGTGAAACTTCATGTGCAGTAGCAGGACTTGTATCACAAGAGGCACCCTCATGTAGAAGGGGAGCCTGACTGTCTTATCCTGTTAGATTTTCCTTGTGAGAACAAATAACATGGTAGTTTTATGAGTATCAAAAAGCTCCCTTTCTTCTGCAGGTTGACAGGGTAACAACAGACTTGGCAGACACCAGCCAGAAGCTCCTCCCTGGGGCGGTGAATACCACCCCCAGGGACATGGACATGTTATTTGGGAAGGGTTATGGAAGTGTTGATTTTTTTAACTTTATTCTTTACAATTATACACACATGTGAATGTATGTATGTAACTCTATTCACCCCAGTTACCCACTCTTAGCCCTTCCCTTTCCTTCTGAACCCTTACTTTGTCTCAGCTCATCTCCCTCCTCATTTTATGAATTTTTTTGACCTATTAACTCTAATTAAGATGGATTGCATGAATTGAGTGTGAGTCTGGTGCTTTTTGCTGGAGCATGGGCACTCACTGGTGGCTATAGCACTGAAGAAAATGTGACCCCTCCTCAGACAACCATCAACTGTCATTAGTACATAGAAAGGTATGGGGCCTCATAGGCATCACCCAAGGACATTTTTGGTTATCAAAAAGCCTGAAGTTGCTCTTGGTATTTAGTATCAGGGCCCATGACCCCAGAGCTTTTCTTAAAGGAGAGAAAACACTAAAGGTGCCCCATCCTCAGCCAGTTCCAGAGCTGGGAGATGGACCCTGACAGCTCAGATCCAGGGTTTGCTTCTCCACTGGGACCACTCCTCTTTTCAGGTTAGAAATTTTGATTCTCATCAGATGCTGTTTCGCAAATTTCAAATCCTTCTGTGGGAGTGGGATTTTGTGATATTTTTAAAAACACATACAAATCAGACTCAGTGTATTATCATTGGCATGGAAGGATGGATGCTGTTGTCTCATAAAAATAAAAGGAAGGAAAAAGAGAAAAGATAAAGATTTTTCTCACATATTTTGTCCATTCTAGGTTTCTCTTGGTTGCCTTAGAAATTCAAGCCTAAGTACAAATATCTGAATCACAATGTTTTCACACACACACACATACACACACAGGAATGCAAGGCAGTTCTTAGTTGAAGTATAACACTGTAGGTATACTGTGTGCTGGGTGCTGTGTTAGATTCTGGACCTTACAAATGATACAATATTAAGAAACAAATCATCACCTCTCCCCACAAAGCCCTTCTAAATGTGATACATAAAACCCAAGTCTAAGAGCAATAGTGGGAATAGGCTGAAATGCAGGGAGGGATCCCTAAACTGCAACATGTACCATCAGAAGGCCCATGGATGAGACATTTCAGTTGAGAATGAAAGAGATAAGCTGTCTAGTGGCCATAAGAAGGTAGTGGAGTCACACGAATGGGTCATTCACTTTCCTCAAATAGGGAAAGAAGAAAATATGTTTGGGTGTAAAAGAAAATGTGTTAATTTATGGAAAAACTTATGGTATAGTTTGGCTGAAACATGGAATGAACTTTGCAAATGGAAACTCAGGAGAAAGAGTGGCAAGGGTGACCCTGGACAAGAAGACCTTATAAGATGGACCAGGATTGAAGTTTTAACTTGAGAGAGATAAGGAAGTAATGAATGATCTTAAGAAAAAGACAAGTGATTGGGATATTGGAATAAATTACTGGTTTCTGGAGGTGAGAATTTTAACACGTTACACTCACTGGTTGCAAACTTTTGCTTAACTAGGCTGTTAAACATTACCACATCTATCTCAACTAATGCTGGAAAAATTATGCTCTGACTCTGAACCAGATTTGACTGGGAGTCTCTCTTTCCTTTTTCCACCTCATAATGCTGTGGGATAATGCTCCTATACCCTGTAAAGATTTGTCACTTGTATTGGTTTAATAAAATGTTGACTGGCCAATAGCCAGGCAGAAAATATAGGTGGGGAGACCAGACTAGAATTCTGGGAAGAGGATAGGCTCAGTCGGCAGTTACCAGCCAGATGCAGAGGAAGAAAGATGAGAATGCCTCACTGAGAAAAGGTACCAAGCCATGTGGCTAACATAGACAAGAATTATGGGTTAATTTAAATTGTAAGACCTAGTTAATAATAAGCCCGAGCTAATAGGCCAACCAGTTTATAATTAATATAAGCCTCTGTATGTTTTGTTGGAACTGAATGGCTGCAGAACTGGGCAGGACAGAAACTACCATCTGCACAAAACAAGTCCTTCTTCCCACCCAACACAACAATTAGCACCTATCAACTCTGAAAAGCCTTATCAGTCACACATAGAAAATGGGTAGAAGATTCTAGAATAAAGCATGTTGTTGTTGTTGTTGTTGTTACTGTTGTCATTATTGTTGTTTGAGACAGGGTTCCAAGTGAGATGTACTGAACAAGAATTTCTTCTTTCCCCTTTAGAGGACACAGGCAAGACAGAGTAATAGTTGACAAGTAGGGTTCAAAGGATGGGCAGAAGTGATGAATAGTGGGCAAGGACAAACCACTGCAGTGTAAATGATTTGATTAAATCATGTGTTCATTATGGTTCTGTGCCAGATTGCGATGGGAGTAAGACATTACTAAATGTCAAAGGTTATCTAGCATGGAGAATTTCATACATTCAAGGTAAATATTGGATAGTTACATAGATTTGTAATGGGATGAAGACATAAATGGGGAGGGTTATGCCATTTTGGAAAGGTAGGTTTGAGAAGGAGAGTTGGAGGAATGAACAATGCTATATATGTAAATGGCCCCAGAATTATGAAAAAACAAAAGAGTTTTCAGAGATAAATACTATTTTTGGGCTGGGTGGTGGTGGCACATGCCTTTAATCCCAGCACTCAGGAGGCAGAGGCAAGTGGATCTCTGTAAATTTGAAGCCAGTCTGGTCTACAAGAGCTAGTTCCAGGACAGGGTCCAAAAGCAACAGAGAAACCCTGTCTTGGAAAACAAAACAAAATAAAAGTCATAGTGTATGAAAAGCTATTATGACAAGCAGATCATAGTATTGGTTCCTATTCTCATTGCTATTTCAAAATGCCTGACAAAAAAGCAGTTTCAGGGCATAAATTCTGGCTTACATTTCCTTGGGCTATTCCAAGATGGGGAAGGTAGAGCAGAAGGTGGGGAAGGAATTACAGAAAGTATGAGGCAGTGGGTCATAAGACATCTGCAGTCAGGAAGCAGACAGTGAAGAAGTGGGCTGTACTAAGAATCCTCAAGGCACACCACCAGTGACCTGTTTCCTTCAGCAGGGCTCCACCTCCTAAAGTTTCCACAGTCTTCCTAAATAGGACCACCAGTTGGGCACCAACTGTTCAAACACACAATGACAATTGCTGACAGAGACTTAAACTGTGCTTCAAAGAAGTGATTTCAGTAATGACCCTTGTTGCCATGGTAAGCATCCTCTGCATAGTTAAAGGCACACAGCAAACAGGATGGAATCAAATATGAGTTTATTGATGTCTATTGTTAATATTTCAAACTGTCATGCTTACATGGTTTGTATATATGTAGCAAAGTAAATCTTGAGAGTTTAGGTATCCTTGGAGAAATTCTATTTCTGGACCAGGAACTCCTGCAATATGCAGGAATGTCCTGCCATATTGAAAAGTGAACAGGCCAGGAGAGACAGATGGGTAAATGTCCTTTTAACAAGGACATAATCACTCATTTGAAGGAAAATGAACTGGGAAAAGATGAGATAATATTAGCAAGGAAAGAGCAGAAAAATCAATGGACTAAGACATGTTGGATATGCTTGAATGAATCAGTTCTTAAAGGTCCTTACCTACCAAATCTCTCATTGGTCACCTTTGGAAGGTGATGCAGAGTCATCATTGATTCTAAATCTAATAAATTGGGTGGTACAACTTTGTATAAATAGCATTGCAGGTTGCCAGGTTGTGAATTTGGAAGACGTTTGAAAAGAGTTTTAGTAAATAAATTCAGCAGCTACCACAAACCTAGCATTCCACCACCTAACTTCTGAGGAACTAACGCACTCAGGCCACAGTCATCCATAAGTACCAAAACCATTAAGTGAGCAGCAGCTAGAGAATAACAACATCAGATCAGGCTGATCACAGAAAACCAGCATCCTAGTTTTAGAAACACATGAAGAATCAAAGAACTTGGAACTACATATTATGTGTCTAGTAACAGAAGTGCAGTGCACCCCTTAAAACAGCAATCCCACAAGTCTCTGCTGAATCTGATCAATTATCTAGTTTTTCAGATGATATAAGACCCAGAAGAAAGCAGAAAACTTCCCATAGGAATCAGCTGGTAAATTTCAGAATGAGAATCCATAGGATTAGCCCAGCTTCCACAGCTATTCCACTGAAGTAAAAACAGCAAGAGGATATTTAACTAAAATATGTGTAAGACTTTAAGGTACAGCTCGAATGTGCATGATAATGTTAATCAAAATAAATCTGGAAAATGTATGTAAAAATCATAGAAGCAGAGGTCAGGCAAGGAATTAGTACAGAAAAGTAGGACATTATATAAAGATAAGAGAGTGAATTCTCTAAGTAGCTATGTTAATTCTTAATACATATGCAACCAACATCAGAGTATCAAATTATATAAGGCAAAAGCTAACTACTAAGAATAAGTGGATCAACTTCTTAATTATTATTGACTATTTGAAGAAACTCTTTCAGTAATTTATAGATATAGCAGGGGGAATAAAAGAGAGAGAGAGAGAGAGAGAGAGAGAAAGAGATCTGACCAGTACTACCAATCAACTGTGTACAATTGTAATTATTTATAGAGTTTCACTAAACTATAGTAGAATAAATATTCTGAAGTTCGTATTAGGCAGACATAAAGTTTGACCATATTGTTTGCAATAAGCTACACATTAAACATTTCAAACTATATAAATAATTAAGTAATGCATGTTCAGTAAAAACATTTCAAATGAAAATGCTTTAAATAAAAATAGAACTCATCAAATTTTATATAATATAGTGAAAACATGGCTCAGAGACAAATGTGTGATGTTTTGTACAAATATCAGAAAAAGAGCTAAATCTAATTAAGTTTCCATTTGAAAGTACATGATAAGAGATATTTAAAGCATGCTGAAGAATATATTAAATACTAGAGCATAAGTCAAAGAAACCAAATATGGGAACTCAGTTGGCAAAAGCCAACAATACCAAAATACTAGCTCTTTGAAAAGATTATAGAAAAAATGATAAAACTCTGTTAAGATCAACAAGTAATAAGATGTGAAGACAAATTAATATAATACATAAAAGAAGTAATTATTATTACTAGTATCATGGATGTCAAAGGTATAATGAAAGATTCATAAACAATTGTGTGTTCATAGTTTTAATAACTTAGATGATACACAATTGATTACTTGAAGGTTACAAGCCATAAAATTTCAAAGAAGGAGAAATGGACACCCTGAATAGAGTGTTGTTTAATGAATGAATAAATGAAGAACTAGTAGTCTTTAAAATAATGCATCAGTTCAGTTGGTTTCATAAGTGAATTCAGCAAAATATTTAAGAAGACATGACGACAGTGACACCGACCAGCCTCAGAAAGATAAAACACAGGCAACAGTTCCTAGCTAATTATCTCAATCTTTTATTGTATTAACACTGAAGCTAGAAAACTCTATAGAGAATGTTCAGCCGATCTCATAACGGTACGTATAAATAACAGCAAAGTGAACCCAACAATATACACACACACAAAAAAATTCACTCTAACCAGGCAGAAGGTATTTCAGGGATGAGTCTCGGACTACAGCTGAATGTCAATCAATGTACCAAGGGCTTCAGCAGTCTAGAAAAATAAGGTGACTCTATTAAAGATGCCAAAGCATTTATCTAAGCCCAGTTCCCATTCAGAACACAAACATATGTAGTTAAGACTGATGTATGAACATGGAATAGAACATTTTATAAATCTTTGATTCATTAATATTTATTGGTGAGAAATCGAGTGTTTTCCACCTAAACGTGGATGAAAGTTCTTATATGTTCTTTTATGCATTATTATATGATACTGTACTGGAAGTCACAGATAGTGAAATAACATAGGAAAATTCAATAAAAGGTATAGACATCAGATGGACATAAATACAACTATCTTATATGTGAATAGATAGTCTATTAAAATCTTAATGAATTGATTAAAGAAAACTCCATACTAAAAACTGATAAATCAAGGTCACAGGATATAAGGGTAACATAAAAGGTCTATTGCTTTTCTATATATTAGCAACAAAACCCAGAAATTTAAAATCAACAGCATAATACCATTTTTATTAATGTCAAAAATACTGAAGCATTTAGATTGCCATCTAATAAAATAGAAAACATGTATGAAGAAAACAAAATCATTTCATGGAACAAATAAATAGAGATGTAAGGAATAGATTCCACATTCATGAATAGGGAGAGTCAATATTGCCAGTTCTTTGAAATATGATGAAATATGATACACAGGTTCAGCATCCTTCCAAGTAAAATACTAACAACTTGTTTTGTGAATATAATAATCTTAAAGACCCCAAAGAGTTAGCTCAGTACCAAGAGCACAATAGCAAACTGTTTAACTCAAGATTTAACAATGATTGCAATGGCATGGGCTGGTAGTAAGCAAGTAAACAAATCAATAAAACAGAAAGGAGAACCCAGACACAGAGCCTCATTAATATTGTCAACTCATCTTCAGCAGAGGATCAAAGATGGCGCCAATAATCAAGGACAGAGTCCTCAACAGGTTAGTCCAGTACAGAGGGTCATGGGGGAATAAAAAGTCCAGACACAATCTCATATCTTCTGTAAGAGTAACCAAAATGGATCATAGAACTAAAGATAAAACACAAAATTGAATAATATCTGTAAGGTAACATTTGTGAAAAGTCATTTTCAGATTACTTATGATTTTCAATGCAATATTGCCATGAAAAGATTTAATTAACTGCATTTCATTAAATGTGAAATTTCTGGGACTGGAGAAATGGCGCCGCAGAGAAGAGCACTTGTGGGTAGGTCACAGGGCCAGGTCACACATGGCATTGGGTAGATGACTCAAAAACTAACTCTGCTCATTTAAACCTGGTTAAAAAGAAGAGAAGGGAGGAGGAGGGGGGAGGGAGAAGGAGGAAACTTCACCCGAATCACCCCAAACCGACCACAACCAGGACACCTCTGTAGATGAGAGATTACTACACACAGTGGTAAGGACAATCGAATATTATTCATTGATAAGAAGTAACTATCAGATCATGAGGGGAAAGAAAGAATGACCGAATGTGAATGTCTATTCCTAAGTAAAAGAAGCCAAAATGAGGGTCCGTTGAGACGCATAGTGGGCGGAGCACTTGTGAAGCGAAGCGGTGATATGAGAAGGAGGCAGAAGCAGATCTGAGTCGAACAGAAAGGAGGAGATAATGCAGAGGCAGAAGCTGGAGCGAGGAAGTACACTGATGGGTGGCTGCTGTCTTGCCTGGGAGCTGGGAGAGGCAAGGTGGACTGTGTCTCCAGATGCAGCGCCCCCTGCCCAACCCCCGCGAAACTGATTTCAAATTTCTTGCTTGTAGGAGAGTGAGGGGATACATTTATGTTGATTGCACTGTCAAGCTTGTGGTCAGTAAGAGCAACGGTCTCAGAAAACTGTCGAGGTCATGACGGTGTCCCACTTGGTCATAGGTAAGTGGATTGTCCAAAGCTTTCTTCCTTGAGACAGGCCACACACTGGCTTCATTCTTGTCTACGGAGGTGTGAGTTGGATTCCTGACATTCAGAATGATGCAAATTAGACACGGGGAGAGTGACTTTTATTGCAGTCATTAATCAACCCGGCTGGGCTCAAACTGTGTAGTCTGTGTCCCTGCAGTGAACAGTTCACATTTTCCTTCAGATGTGAAGTTTATAACCCATACTTTACTGGTTCCTCTTGTGGACCTTTTCCATGGGTTTGGATGGGTTTGAGTTGATGGTCAAGCAGATATGCTGTCCAGCATTGGTGACATACGTGTGTGTGTGTGTGTGTGTGTGTGTGTGTGTGTGTGTGTCTGCCTGTGTGACCCCTCCCCTTCCAAGCAAGCTGTTCTGCTTTTCTGCTTTTTTCTTTTCTTTTTCCAGGTCAGGTGTTGAAACCTGACATTTCCTGCTTCAAAACCTGAGGGCCCCACTGGCATTATCTGCTATGCAGATGAGTGACTGTCCCCAGGCAAAGAGATAACAATCCCTAAATCTGTCTGAAGTGTGTAATTCCTGTTTTTCCAGAGTAGCTATCCATCTAGTTTCTGCTGTTTCCTGATTTCCAGTAAGTTTCCTTAAATATTTTAAAATTTTAATCTGGAGAAGCCTGATTTACCCAGCACTGCCAGGAAGAAGTACAAACATGACTCAGATAGCGCCTGCCCCCATTCCTTCTTCATTTCTATTTTATCTACACTTATCAAACTATTTCAGAAAAACTTTTACAACACTAACTTTTTTATTCTTTACAATATTTAGGGGAATCGCTCTTATGATTCCTGCTTGTCAACATAAAAACTGAATTCTGAATTGCAAACTTGTTTAAGGTAAGTCAGGATTCACATCCAGGAAGTTTGGTCCTGAAGTTTATATTCCTAATCTCTAAACTGCTTTCTCTCAAAATTGATTGAAATTGAAACCCCACATCTAAATGATGAGCCCAGATTAAAACTTTTGTTCTTAAAACAAAACAAAACAAAATAAAACAAAACAGGGCTTGACATGGGAATTCTGAAGATCTCCAAGTTACACCGGAACCCCTATGTGAGAGGAAAGCACAGAAGTCTGAAGGAGACAGTGGCTTGGTGGGGACTCTGTCATTCAGTGCATGTGCGACCTCAGATGGTCCTATCTCCTTCGGTTTCATGCTGTTCTTCCAAACAACGCGTAGTTTAACGCATCAGAGACTAAGAGAGTCCTCATCCTTCCTTGCAGTTCCTCTGCCTCTCCACTTGATGGGGAAGCAACACTAGGCACACTTTTCTTTAGTCCAGAAAAAGAAACTCCAGTGTTCGGTTTTTATTTTGCACTTTTTCCTGGTGATTTTAAACCCTTCTTTATAGGTAGTGACGGATATTTGTAGAGAAATAAAGAAGAAAAAAAATCCTGCAAGATTGCAATGGGAAAATCAATCACACTTAAAACATTTCAACTCTCTTGGCTGTCTGACATCTAAGCCTTTGATTTTTTTTAAGAGATTGTTTTCTTTTGTATGATTTCCCATATTTTTCTTTGAGATGTCCCATGTGGCCCAGGTCCCTGCCCCACCTTCTCCTTCTTTCTTATTTTTCTTTATGAATTTTATATATGAGTACTATTTCTAGATCCTTTCTTCCTCCAAGTCGTCTCCTTCTCTTTCTGTTGCTTGATTTTCTGTGGCTTTGGTGGGTTGTGTGACTTTTCTGTTTAGAGTCCTAGGAAGGCTCCATCTTCTTTAAAAAAAAGTGTCTAAGCGTCAATGTCAGTCTACAAGGCACAAGGCTCCTTTCATCACCCAACCTCAGTCTCCCCCATGCCTTCTTCTACTCCAGCCACTCAGCTGTTTTACCAACAGAGAGAATAAATTTTATTTTTGTTCATTTCTGTTTCTTCTTTATATTTTGGTAATAAATGAAACAAAAATATTCCATGAACATTTATTTACTATCTCTTAGAGTTGTGCCCACAACCTCTGCTGTGCACTGCCCTTCAGCATAGCAAAGCACACATCTTCTGCAGTCACCCTTTTCTTTAGAATGTGCACTTAAGCTGTTTAAGATCTGGTTCCTCACTTAGGCAGCTCCACTTCATAGCGGATGTTTGCAGCTAAGCACCATCTACAGATGATGTGAGGTACAGATTTCTTCAATAATTTTCAACTAGCTCATGCTTGGCAGGAATCCACACCGTCTTACCTGAGGATGTGTCTGTGACCACCAGCCTGGTATCTTAGGATTCATACAAACCAAAGAGTCGAACTGCTCCTTCACAGGCATGCTGTTTAAGATAGTTCATACTTGAATTAGCAATATCTTAAGGCTTGAAACCGGGATTGGTGAGGAAGAAGTGCAGGACAATACAGGTCTTTCTATTTCTTCATGTGCCTGCTCACTGGGCAGCACTGTGGGCTTTTCTCCTGCCACATGATTGTGACACAGTTGTTAACATGGCTCTTAGTCCAATCATAATTTAATAATAAAATGTTTTTAAAAACCCTAAAATGTCTCATCAATTTTTAAGCATGCAAGGGTCATCTTAATTCTGAGCAGAACTCATTTCTACATGTTGATAATTTGTGGTAGAGGTCAACTTCACTATAAAGTCAGAACACCACACCATCTCCAAACTGGGCGGTCTGTGTTTCACTGGTTTTAGTTTCTCTTACTCTCCAGCCATCAACAATCACCATCATCCACCAGTCTGTTTACTGTCCCTTCTTCAGCATCTTATCTAGCAGGGGTTTCATTTCTGCATGCAGGTGGTTTAAGCTGTCGTTCTGCATTTTTCAAAGTTTGCCCTTTGCGACTTGTGTGTGTGTGTGTGTGTGTGTGTGTGTGTGT
>LOJH01021366.1:0-11562 GCA_001685095.1 Ellobius talpinus | reverse complement strand
TTCCCCCCCTTCTTTAAGTAATAAATATCCAATTCTATTCCATACGATGTGTCTCCCACCCACGCGCCCGCTGGGACTCTGCACCTTCGGGGACTTACTGTCGCCTGCCCACTAGCCCGCCCCGCCACAAACCGCTGGGACTCTGCACCTTCAGGGACTTACTGTCGCCTGCTCACCCCAGCCCGCATGGCGGGACCCACCGCAAGCCGCTTGGGTGGCTCTCCCGGACCCGCTGTGAGCTGTCTCTGCCTGGCACTGGCTGCTCCATGGGCCTGCCTGCCTACTGCTGACAGGGATCTTTAAACATTTTTAAAAGGTGATAACTAGCCACATGTTTTTCCCTTCCCTAAATAGGTCTGTTTGACCCATCTGCACCAAACATGCTTGATCACAAGTAGGCAGGAGGTTCACAGGCAGGAAATACGTCAGGATGTATGCTTGCCCCTGATTGGACTTGATGGGAAATGCAATGAATTATGGGTTTTCCTTCTTATACCCTTGCCATACTTGATTCTAGGCCATTTCCCACAAGCCTTGGTATGAACTTGGTCAGAGCCCATCCACCTGACCAGTATTTAATTAAAGTTTGCTCCAAATTTGGCTTTAAACTGTGGTAGTGGTCTTATTCTTGATAGGTGGGATTAACAAGTCAACACTAGTAACCACACAACAGAGTCTATACTAGGCTGTTTTGAGATTTCCTCTGCCAAGGGTATTAATCCAAAACTCTTCACTTTAGCCTCATGTAAACTTCTCAGATAAGGGCAGAAAGCAGCCACATTCTTCACCAAAATATCACAAGAACGATTTCTAGGTAATATACTAAAATTCTCTGAAACCTCTTGTCCTAGCCCCACACAGTTCAAACCACTTTTAACACCACTGTCTTTTACGTTCTTAACGGTATGGCCCATTTAGTGCTTAAACCATTGCATTGTTTTGCTGACCCAAACTCCTAAAGTCCAGACTCCTCCAAACAAAAGCATGGTTGGGCCTATCACAGCAATACCCCAGTCTCTGCCTTAGTTAGGGTTTCTGTTGCTGTGAAGAGACACCATGACCACAGCAACTCTTATAAAGGAAAACATTTAATTGGGGTGCCTTAAAGTTCAGAGGTTCAGTCCATTATCATCATGGTTGGAGATGGTGGTGAGCAGGCAGACCTGGTGCTGGAGAGGTAGCTGAGAGTTCTACGTCTTGCAGGCAGCAGGAAGTGAACCGTCTCGCTGGGCATGGCTTGAGCACCTATGAGACCTCAAAGCCTGCTTCCACAGTAACATATTTCTTCCAACAAGGCCACACCTCCTATTTGTGCCACTCCCTTTGGGGGCCATTTTCTTTCAAACCACCATACTCTTGATCAAATTAATCCACTTGGAAGAGCTGACTTTTCTTAGTGCAATTTTGATGCTTCTGGGGTTATCTTTATTGCTAACTGGTAAGAAGAGACTAATGGGGAGGGGAAGGAACGTTCTGAATAGAGGCTTTTAGGAAGGTGTTGCCAAACCAGGCTTTTGTAGCTTGAGTTTCAAAGGTTGCCTCAAATTCCACAATGAGGAATATCTAATTATTTTAACTCATTTAAATAGAAAGTCAGTTACTTCCAGTGTTTTGCCAACACAAATATACTCCACAAACTTCCCTATGCTCCTATGGTTTCCCTGAAGGAAACTCTGTGGGATAGCTCATTAAAACAGAAGCACATTTAAGGCTCCTAATGTATATTAACAAATAAATGACCCTTCAGAAAGGTCTGAAGAAGCCAGGTTTGGTGGTTCATGCCTGTAATCCCAGTAGTCAAGAGGCTGAGGCAGGAGGATGGAGCTTAAGGACAACCTGAGCTCCACAATGTGACCCTGCCTCAAGAATAAAACAAAAGTTAAGCACAAAAGCTTGGGCCAATTCTATACCCACCAGCAAAGAACAACAGTGATATTTTTTAATTGGAAAGTATCACACTTTTTAAAAAATATGTTTTTAATTGAAATAAATTATATCACTCTGCTCTTTCCCCGACCAGTCCCTCCCAGTTACCCTCCCTCAAACCCCAACCATGTCTCCTGTTCACAAACTGATAGCCTCTTTTTCATTGATTATTTTGGTTGCATACATAGATGTACTAGAACCTTCTGGAGTTCATGTTTGTTCTTGTTGTCTCTATGGTTTCAAGGCTGACTACTCTACAGTGGACAGCCAATAAATGAGAGGCCAATTCTCCCTCTCCCAGAAGTCCCATGTGATTTTTGTTTGTTGTTTGTTGTTATTTATCTGTTTTGTTTTTAACACACATCATAGAGGTCGTGTGGAGGTCAGATGACCCCTTGCAGCGGTCAGTTCTCTCCTTCACCATGTGGGTCCCAGAGAAAGAACTCCGGTCTTCAGGCTCGGAGGCACCTGCTGAGCCGTCTTGCTGGCCCCATGCTTACCTTTTTTACCTGCTCTTGATAGATGATAGCGAGACTATATTTTTAGTGTTTTCCCTATTATAAAAGAAAACTGCGCTAAATATAAAAATAATAAACAGTCCATGATATTTATGCATTGCTTTGGGTGCCAAATTTGGGGGCTATTGTTTTCTGTTTTATTTTGAGACAAAGTCATGCTGTGTAATCCAGGCTGGTCCAAACCCTGCTGTCTCCATTTCTTGAGCACTGGGATTACAGACAGGTACCCCCATGTCTGACAGTGCCTAGGTTTTACCAGCCAGACACTCGGGTATAGGCAGAAATACTTGGTTTTCATGATAGGATGGTCTTAAACTTGCTTTTAAGTCCTTACTCCAACTCACTGCCTGTTGTAGATTGAACGTTTGTCTGAATATTTATCATGGAGAAGCTGGGACCCCCTAGTGTGGCCATACTTGGAGAAAGGAAGTAGCTCAGGTTAAAATGTGAAACTGCAGAAACTGGAAACATGGCAGAACATGCTTTTGAAACAGCATCCTTTGAAACAGCATCCCCTGGAAGCGAGTGACGTCCATCTGCAGAGCAGTCATGGACCTGAAACCAATGGGCAATGGCTACTTGTTTAACCAGGGAAAAGTTGGTTTAGGGAATGTTCTGGAAACCAAGCCAAAAAGCCCAGAGCAGGTGTGTCCTTGTGTAGCTTCTTGGAGATGCTTCATCTTGCTGTTAATCCCAAGTTAATTTCTAGCCTTATTAAAGACTTAAGGCTTTATCGCCACCCCACCCCCACCCCCGGAAAACCAGATGCACATAAAAGACACTTATTTCTGTCATTTTCCAAGTGGTCCAGTGTTTGGGCATACTAATTT
The DNA here is from genome assembly GCA_001685095.1 of Ellobius talpinus. Classification (NCBI taxonomy): domain Eukaryota; kingdom Metazoa; phylum Chordata; class Mammalia; order Rodentia; family Cricetidae; genus Ellobius; species Ellobius talpinus. Next base: position 8,288 of record LOJH01021366.1, on the reverse strand, counting down.
TTTCCCCCATGTGGATTAATGAGAGCTGTGTGGCTCTGTCTCTGTCTCTCTGATGAGTCCCCAGGACAGGCATCTGAGGAAGTCGGAGCTGGATTCTACCTGGTAAGTGGATGCAGCAGCAGAGCAGAGAAACAGGATGCCAGCCTCATAGGCCAACAGAATCCATCACAGCTCATCCCATGGCCCCCGCCACTTCATTTATACTCTTCGAGAACCTTTGTATGGGAGCGGTTGGCAAAGACAGTTACCACAAACAGCAGGCAGTGGAGACAGAGGAGCTGAGCCAAGAAGACTCTCCCTGCTTCTTTAATCTGGCCTGCACAAAGCAAATCAGCAGGGATCCGTGGGAGTCTCCAAAGGAAACACCATGAGTGCACAGAAGACCCATTCAAGAACTCACCGTGGAAGAAAGCCAGGTGTTCATTGGTACCAATGGGCCAGGGTAGGGCTGGGGGACAAAAATCTCAGCTTTCCGCCACAGGCATGTTCTCATTTGAAAACCAACAATTGTGACGAGTCTATCCTTGGGGCTTAGCGTCAATATTGTATTTTCTCCCTCCAAGCACTTATTTGAAAAGACTCCAAACTGTGTAAATGATTTGAGACCTATGTTTAATTAATTTTTTATTGTTTGAACATTTCATGATGTTTTGATCAAATCCATTTTCATCTTTTCCCCTTCTAGCCCCCACACCCTCCACCTCACACTTTTTTTTTAAACAGTGGGTTTGGAGCATCTGAACGGGGACATGAGAAGAAAAAGTACTTCTGAAGCACACTGTAGCAAGGAGTAAGCTATGCTCAGGCTTTGGGGATAAAGAGAACGGAGCACACCCTTGCTCCAGGGCCTAGGGTGATTGATGGTAGAGAGTCTGCTCTGTGAGCTCAGGCGTCTGGTGCTGGCCACGGAGACTTCCTCAGAGGACAATCAGAATAGACAGGATGCAGGGAATATGGACAGAACACTTCACAAACAGGAAAGGCTTGAGGTCTGATGGGGACAGCCTAGAGGCCAGGCCTTCATTTACTGGGCTGTCTTTGTTGAGTCAGGGTAAGGAGGTTGGATGCTGGCCTGAAAGAAATCGCAGAAGTCTGTGGCTGAGACCCAGCTGTGGGGAGAGGCACACACACTGGTATCTAGGACAAAGGAAGCATTTTGAGAGCAATCTTCTCTCAAGGTGTGAGACCCTCGGGCTCTCTGCTTCTTTGTTCTGGGCTGACAGGTTGGCTACACTGCAGTCTGCTGGCCAAGAACTTGACTTTCAGGGTCAGACAAACCTGTTCAAGTCGCACCCTGATCTCTGTTCCGTGTGTGGCTTTGAGAAACTCACTTTACTTCTCTGAGGCTGTGTCCTCTGCTGCAGGATGGGGCTAATTACACCAGCTTGCAGAGATGCGTGATTGCATGGGGGCATGCTTGGTACAGCACCTGGTGCAAATGCTGGTGGTGATCACTGCCCTGAGAACAAATGCTAAGATAGTTCTAAAGCAAATTTAATGATCTTCACATCATGCCCTCACCCCCACCCCACCCAAAGATTGTTATTGCAGATTTGATTTTAGAGACAGGGTCTTACTATGTAGCCTTGGGTGACCTGGGACTCACTATGTAGACCAGGATGCCCTTGAATTCATAGAGAATTCTGCCTCTGTCTCCAAAGTGCTGAGAATAAAGGCATGTGTTACCATACTTGGCTTGTCAATAAAGATTATATTGGTTGGGCTTAACCCTCCCTGGGGAGTTGGGCGGTCTCTCTCTCCATTGATGTACATAAGATAATAATACCCTCTAGTCCCAAGTTGTTATGGAGCCCTGGAGCCTTGGTCTTTCATTCTCCCTGCCTAGCTAGAGGAATTCTGCTCCAGGCTGCCTTTTCTCTATATGGCAGAGGGATGCAATGGTCTCTTGGAACAGGATGGAGAGGCCAGAAGAGGCCGCTGTGAAGGTTGATCTTGATGGTCAGTTGGTGGGATCCAGAATTACCCAGAAGACAAGTCGTTGAGCATGTCTGTGAAGTGTCTTCTAGGTTGGGTTCCCTGAGGTGGAGAGACCCACCCTAAATGAGAGTGGTATCATCCCAAGGGCTGGGGTAAGGAGCTAAATAAAAGGAGAAAGAGAGCTGAGCATTGAGACTCATCACCTTGTGCTTTCTGACAAATGGATACAATGTGAGCAGTTGTCTCTAGCCCTGTGACCATGGCTCCCTCCAGATGGACAGTATCCTCAGAGGGTGACCATGGCGCCCCGCTAGATGGACAATACCCTCGAACAGTGACCATGACTTCTTGCCACACGGACAGTACACTCAGACGGTGACCCTGACTCCCTGACAGACGGAAAGCACCCTCGGACGGTGACCATGGCTCCATGTTAGACAGACAGTACCCTTGAACAGTGAGCCAAAATTCACCTTTCCTTTTTTGAGATGCTTTGGTCCAAGGGTTTTGTCACAGCTACAAGGAAAGTTTCAAACCCAGAACCCTCAGGACTCTCTGCTGGTACACACAGAAGGCCATGGTGATTGATCTTCAGGGGAAGCATCCGCAGCTCACCATCTAGAAGGAGAATAGCAATGGTTCCAGCCCCTGTGGAGATCAAGCCACGCCTGCAGTGAATGTGGACTGGGGAGACAGTTTAGGTATTAAGCACTTACCAAGCAAGCATGAAGGCTGGAGTTTGGATCTCCAGAACTTAAGTCCTGGTGGCCACAGTGACCACCCTACAATTGTAGCCTCAGCAGGCGAAGATCTCCAGAGCTAGCTAGCAAGGAGACTAGCTGTATCAGTGAGCTTTGGGTTTGACTGAAAGATCTTCCCTCACTGAATAAGGTGGGAGAGCATTGGAGGATGATTCCTGGCATCCTGCATAAGCATATGCATACATGCACACACACATTCACAAACACGTGTGCTCACACACATGCAAACTTGCACATACATGCTCATAAGAAGTGGTAAAAGAAGAAAAGGAAAGACATAGATGTGTTCAAAGGGGAGGTGTTTAGACGCTCATGGGGAGGAAACTTGTGTTGGAGAGATGCGGCTGAGAGGAAGGGGTGAAGGATGGGGAGAAAGAACACACGACAGTCTCTTTTTCTGTGAGACGTGATGTGTACATCAAGAGGAACAAGCAGTCACCAGACGGGAGCTCTAAGAACGAACTTGGGGTTTATTATGAAGAAAAATTGTACAAAGTTAGAATCGGTTGTGTCGGAAGATGGACGGTGAGTTTCCTGTCTTGGAAGGCAAGTTGTGACTCCATGATTTCTTGGCCGGTCTCAGGGAGTGAGGCAGGCACATGCTCTTCTGCAGCGTGATGACACCTCAGTCCTTCGAGACTCACCTGCCAAGATGCTCTTCTCAGGTGGATGTGAATCTGAAGCACATGGCGTAACTCATTCCCCTTTCTTTTTGGGTTGGTTCCCTTTCCATTCAGCAGAACTGCTCAGTACAAGAGGTTGCTGTGATTTATTTCTCTGGAAATTTGCCAGGAATGCTTTGCCAAATATAAGCAATCCTAGATTCTAACGATTTCATCTGGAGCTGGGGGTGTGGCTCGGCAGTGGAGCGTGTGCTCAGCACATGTGAGGCCCCACATCTGATGCCCAACAAATATCATATTCAAGGGGGTACACATGCGCACACACACCACCACTACCACTACCATGTACACCATATAAATACATACCACATTTAAATAATAATCAGCCTGTACTTAGAATTTCTTAGTCTTAATGTGCTACTGTCCAAAAACTGAGAAAGATGAAGAAAAGGAAAAATGTGAATCTTCCTGGGTGAGAGACTGTCCTGGGGAGGTAGATTTGCATGCATGCCCTCAGGAAGAGCAAACAGTCATTAGGTAGGAGCTCCAAGACTGTCCTTGGAGCTTTGGGGTTATTAAGAAGCAAAAGAATGAATTCACGGCCTTCCCTCTCACCACAGAGTTGATTCACCCTGTTGCGGCTGCTGTTGGTTCCTTCGCTGACACTAGAACCAGTGTTTCCAGACTCTTCCATCTTGACTAGGGACCAGCAGCTCCAGAAACTCGCAGGCTTGGGGCACAAGATTCGGGCAGCTGAGGCAGCCAGCCCTATGGACTAAGCAATGGTGACCAGGCCACCCCACTCCCAAGTGAAAGACAGCCACGTGGGACCACTCCAACCTCAAGCACCCAGCCTTAAGAACCAAGCAACAACCAGGTGCTCAGCTTTCGGGAATGATCCCTGCTCTTGTCACTATTTTAAAGCTGGCCTAATACATTCATACAAATCTATATAAATGTGCCCACACACATGTAATATACTCATCCCGTTGGTTCTGTCAACTGGTCATGATCTCCTTAGGGACTCAAATGGCCCTGTCACAGGGGTCACATATCAGACATCCTGCATATCATGATTCACAACAGTAGCAAAACTACAGTTATGAAGTAGCAACAAAAATAATTTCATGGTTGAATGTCATCACAACATGAGGAACTGTATCAAAGGGTCACAGCCTTAGGAAGGTTGAGGACCACTACTCTAGAAAACCCTAACACAAATTGTTCTCTTTGTTTTTAAAAACCTCACTGAGATCAAATTTATATACCAAATAATATATCTGTTTAAAATGAATAACTCAGTGTATTTGGTATAGGACACTTTAAAAAGCTGTGGTTTTATACAAGTCATAAACTATGCCTCTGTAACAATTTATTAATGTGCAATACAATGTTACTAACCACACACACAGTGTTGCAGAAACAGCACTATTATTTTCAATGTTTCTTTTAAGCATTACAGGCAAAAACATGAACATGTATATAAAACCACACACACACACACACACACACACACACACACACACACCTTGTTTCTTCCTGTCTGTTTTCCATCCTGGGTCACCTCCCTCATGCAGGTTCCCTACTCCAGCAGGAATCATTTTCTCCACAGGAGAAGCTTCACCCAGTGTGCACGCCTTCCAACCCATATCCCCCACCTCAGCCCACCCTCGAGAGCAGCTGGCTGGAGCACCCTGCTCCCAGCCCACTTTCATTCCCACGAGGCCAGGCTTCCAACCCCAGAGACTTCAACTCCATTTCAGCAGGGCCCCTTCCTGCCAAGTCTGAGCTTCTAAGGTCTCCTGTGCCCTAGATGAGAAAGGAAACCTCCAGTAAACACTAGAGGGAAAGGAAAGAGGGGAGGGCAAGAGAATGGGAAGATGAAGGAGGGAGGAAGGGAAGGAAAGAGAGAGAAAGGAGAAAGAAAGAAGGGATGAAGGAAAAGGTTTTCTGTGGTGTAAATATTCCCATCATAATGAATTTCAAGCTAGCAGCATAATTTCACTGAACACATAATTGGAGAGAGTTGTACAAGTACTTCTGTGGTACTAGCGGCCAGCTGCCCCATACCAGGAAGAGAAACGGAGTCATCAAATTCTGTTCAAACTCATCTCCCCGGGCTTCTCCTGGACCATTATCCGAGCAGCCAAAGACCTGGATGGCCACACAAAATGAGTCATTTCAGAGGATTTCAACAATTTCTTGTGAAGAATAAATGAATACTGGGTATATGATACTGTAATCCTTGGGCCTGAGAAAAGGAACAAGTGTTCCCTGGATCCCAGAGATAGAGATGGCCATGTGATACGACCTAGGTACTTTGTTCAAAGATGAAGCAAACCTAAGCCAGTCCCTTAAGGAGGATGTTCTAATCTCACTTGCTCACTCCCTCCAATCTACCACTGTTCCTTATTGGACCAGTCTCTGATGGCCTGGACCTACTCTGGTGTCTTAGTTTTCTCTTCTTGTGATAAAACACCCTATCCAAAGCCATCTTAGAGAAGGAGGACTTATTTGGGTTTATAGTTCCAAAGGGAAAGGAATCCATGATGGTGGGGGCGGCAGGAGCAGGAAACCGAGGGCTCACGCCCTCTACCCTACTCATCCTAAGCACAGAGCAGAGAGGGCGAACTGGAAGTGGCTAGAGGCTTTTCATCTCAAAGGCCACCCTTAGCAATGTGCTGTTCCAACAATGCAAGCCTCCCCCAAAGAGCACCAGCAACTGGGAACCAAGTGTTCAGTTGCCCCAGACGATGAGAGCCATTTCTCATCCAAACCACCACACTGAACATCCTAACTCCTGGAAATCCAGTGTCATCTGGAGATTAGAGAGGAAAGTTGGGGGAGAATGGCTCCCAAGCAGGGAGGGCCTGAACACAATGTTATTTTTGGTGCAAATGAGTATGGTATGGCATCTCCGGCCTCCAAAGCCTCTATGGTGGTTTTTTCTGACTGTTGAGGTTAGAAGCCATGATTTGTAGTTTACAAGTTATATGAACTGTGGCTCCTCTCTGGGGAGCAGGTGAAGTCCTGTGGAAATATGTATTCTCACTATGAACTCAGCTACTTCAAGGACCCCAGTACTTCAGACTCAGAGAAATGGCAAAGCTTTCTCTTCTAATAGAAGCTCCATCTCAGCCTCCAGCATCCATATACCCAGAGCCTACAATGTTCTGGTGGAAGCTCCACCTTAATCCCCCTCCCTCATCTCTTTCCCCAAACCTTGCTTCATTCAGCCACCATTGGGGGCTCCCTCCTCAGAGATGCCTGGGACCACACTTATCAACTATTTAAGACCTGTAGATCTTCCACGTGTGCCTTGTGTTCTTTCCCTGCCTTCCTGAGGGCCACCAGTGAGTGTTTTGCTTTACACTGCACTGACCTGTTCATTAAATATGGATTTATTAATTCAGTCTGATTTGGCTTATTGCGTCGGCGGCAGAGAAATCCATCAACCAGGGATCCAATACTTAATACTTTCCATAGGTCAGGCTCAGGAAATAAAGCCTTCCCATGGTCCCGGTGCAGATTCTGACAGTGTGTGCAGAAACTATCCACCATGGCTTCTTTTTCCCAGAATATGGCAACCTGAGACTGGCTGCTCCCCTAGAGACCTCCCATTGAGATGAACTAAACCCAGCTTCCTGGCCCAGCTATACACAATCGACCCACCTCCTCCATTCCGATGTTTAAAATAAAGGCACTGAGTGTCTGGTTTGTGCATCTCCATCACAGTGCACAGCCACTGTCTGTCTGTGTGTCTGTCGTCTCTTCATTCTGTTGTGGCCCCAATCAGGTCAAACCCGTAGCTGTGCAGGTTGAGGCACCAACCCCTTGCGTCATCCCACGCAATGACTCTAAAAGTGCACCTTAAGTGTACTGCAGTCATGGACGTTAGCAATGTGACTTTGACGGTGAACTGCAGTTCCGTATATTTGTATGTGGATACATGGTGAACACTGTGGCTGTGTTTTCTAAGAGCTTAGATAATAAAATGTATAATGATCACAATATTAGCACTGGAGGTTTCACATACAGAATCTAAGTTTAACTGCAGGAATGTATGTATACACACGAATATGTAGATATGCTATGATACAGAGGTATTCTGTTACAAAGGATAAGGAGGGTAGGCCAGAAGGTAAGTGAAGGAAGAAGCAAGGTTGTTGGGAGAAGGAAAGAAGGTACAAGGGGGTTGGAGAAATGGCTCAGCAGTCACGAGCACTTGCTGCTCTTCCAGAGGACCTGGGTTAAATTCTCAACACCCCATAGAGTGGCTTAGAACCGTATGTAACTCCAGTTCCTTGGGATCAGATATTCTAGTCTGTCATCCTCATACACCGGGCACACATGTGGTGCACGTATACACATGCAGCCAAGCACTCATGCCCACAAAATCAAAATCTTTTAAAAGTAGGGCTTTTTTTTTAAAGAGCAAAAAGTACATTGATACATATGTGTATATGTGTAAAAATACCATAATGAAACTTATTATTTTATATGCTAGCTAATAGAATCCAGGACCACCAGTCCAGGGATGGTACCACCCACAATGGACTGGGCCCTTCCCCATCAATCACTAATTAAGAAAATGCCTTACAGCCTGATCTTATGGAGGCATTTTCTCAATCAAGGTTCTGTCAGTTCACATAACTCTAGTCTGTGTGACGAGGTGGCATAAGGAAGCCTGCATGGGACCAACCTAGGCCCTCTGTGTGTGTGTGACAGTTGTGTTCGGTCTGTTTGTAAGGCTCCTTGCAGTGAGATCAGGACCTGTCCTTGGCACTTAGCTGGCACTTATCTGTCCCCCATGCTGGATTACCTTGTTCAGCCTTTATACAGGGGGAGGAACTTGGTTCTACCCCAACTTCATGTATCATGCTGTGTTCAAGCCTATGGGACGCCTGCCCCTTTCTGAATGGAGAGGGAGGAGGAGTGGGTAGATAGGGAGAGGGGTAGATAGGAG
>LOJH01021365.1:0-20341 GCA_001685095.1 Ellobius talpinus | reverse complement strand
AGGGGGAGGGAATTGGGAGGAGGGGAGGAGGTGGAAATTTTTAATAATAACAAATAAATAAATAGATAAATAAATAAATAAACAGCTCCCAGTTCAAATCTAGCAGCACCACATGATAAGGTTACCAAACTGTGCTGCGTTCTTCCTTGGAATAGGCAGCAAGGGATGGTTGCATGTGATCAACTTCCAGGTGGCTACCACTGAAGCTCTGGTAAGCCGAGCGCTGATCTTTCCACTGATGTTTGGCTGGAATAGGGCAGCTTTTACCAACAGGAGTTTCTGGCTTTAGCACACGTTTAAAATTTTCACCAAAAAAACGGCATTTTTTTCGGTTATTGGTTTTATCTGTCTTGCCACTTTTAGCTGGGAGGTTTGGAAAACAAGAAGAAAACCTGGGGAACTCCCCTCATGTCTCCCTGAAGATCTGTGATCTCTAGGTTCCCCACCTCCTTGTTTCCACCATTCAAAATATTCTTGCACTCGTTTATCTAGAGTGAGAGTTTTCTAATGCTACAAAAGAGAACATGAGAGGATGATGCACAAGTCACTTTCTGCAGAACCAGAAGCATTTCCCTCAAAATAGCAATGAAAATGATTTATTGAGATATAATTCAGACACTGTAAATTCACCGGTTTAAAGCACATAACTCAGCAAATCTTTTTAGTATATTCACCATACAGGGTAACTGTCACTATGATCGGTTTTAAAACACTTTTCATTTTTCAGGAAGAAATCACACATTACTAGGCGTGTTCCACCTCCCACCTACTGCCTAACCCTGGGCAGTTACTAGTGGACTTCCTGTCTCAATTGAGTTATCTGTTCGAGACATTTCATATGAATGAAAGTACAAAACTCTGGCTTCTGTCATGTAGTATAACAGTTGCCGTGTTCACCTGTGATATGGGACTTTCAAGCATTTCATTAACTTATGTGCCTGAAAAATGCACCTCTGTATAGCTCTACTTCATCCTTATTTTTTAAAGATTTATTTTATTTTTATTAATGTATGTTATGTGTGTGTGTGTGTGTGAGAGAGAGAGAGAGAGAGAGAATTCCCTGGAGCTGTGCTCATGAGCCACATGAAATATATACTGCAAATTGAAAGCCTCCGAAAGAGGAGCAAGCACTCTTACCCACTAATTCAACTCTCCAGACTCTGTACATTTTCTCAGCCATCTGCTAATAGAAGTGTTATTTCTTTTCCTTTCCCCTTTTCTTATGAATATAGATTCTGTAACTGTATATACAGTTTTGTTTGGTTTTCTGTATATATGTGTTGTTTTTCTGGAGGTAGATAACATCAAGCATACTGTCATGTACATATTGCCAACTTGTGTATCTTTTAGATCTATATTCATTCAGAAGGTCATTTGAACACTTTTAATGAGGTTGTTTATATTTCTACAACCAGTTGCAAGTATCTTTGCATGTTTCACATATAAGCACCTTACAAGATAGAAACACACCTTGTAAGTATGGTCTGCAGTTCTGGTAGTGATATGGTTCAGTTGCTAAGAGTGTTTGTTGTGCAAGAATAAGGATCTGCATTCAAATCCCTAGAACCAACATTTTTAGAAAGCCAGCCATGACCAGCCATACCTGTAATCTCAGAGCTGTGGGTAGTAGAAACACAAATATTACTATAGCTTCCTGGTTGTAGGCAGCAGGTTCAGAAAGAGACCTTGTCCCAAAGAAATGAGGCAGAAAGTTATGGTGCTGTAGGATAATGCTTTTGTGCATTGTAAAGATTTGTCACTTGTATTGGTTTAATAAAACACTGATAGGCCAATAGCCAGATAGGAAGTACAGTCAGGAAAACAAGACTAAGAGAATTCTGGGAAGAGGAAAGGCAGAGAGTCAGTCACCAGCCAGACACAGAAGAAGCAAGGTAAGAATGCCTCACTGATAAAAGTTACCAAGCCACATAGCTAAACATAGACAAGAATTATGGGCTAATTTAAGCTGTAAGAGCTAGTTAAAAATAAACCTGAGCTAATATGCCAAACAGTTAATAATTAATATAAGCCTCTGTATGTTTCTTTGGAACTGAACGACTATGGGACCAAACAGGACAAAATCTTCTATCACAATCCTCCTCTGGACTCCTTATGCAATCATACAAGTGTGCAAACCTGCATACACCTAACTGCTTGCACCCCTATGCACAAACAGTAGCTCTAAAGAATGTTTTTTTCATTTTGATGAAGTACATCCTCTTTTCATTTTTAATAGAGAAAATGGTTGTCCTTCCTCTTTCTTCAGTAGTATTGAATTTATATTTATATCTAGAAAATAATCCAAATAACATTTATTTTTTTCTAATAAATAAGCAGATATTTCTCTTTGTTCTAGACCATCTTTTAAGTTCTTTAAGCAGCATCTGATTGCAATAAAACCAGAATGAATATTATGATGATATAGCCATGTGATTACACTGTAATTTTGCTTGTCCTTCTTTCTCAGTAGTTTTGGGGACATTCTAGTTGTGGAAAATAACCTCCAATCCATGAATTTAAAATTCTCCTGTTTTGTGCAGGGCAATAAAAGAAACTTGTTCATACTCATAAATCATGTGTTTGTAGAAATTAATCACAGACCTGACACTGCACACTACCTGGTCTAGACCTGGGCTCAGGGATGTGTCCCACTTGTCACTACTGTCTGAGTTGCCATCTTGTATGTGGCATGAAGCCACCAGGCAAATCTTCACCCATGGTGAGCTGCCAAATCATGAAGCATCACATTTTTCTGTGTTCTGTTTTTAAGAAAAACAAATGCTAACTAAACTGCTTTAAAAATGATGTGGACTCAAAACAGAAAAGACCTACAGGTCAGACCAAAAAAAATATTTTTATAATAATTTTACAGGAGCATAAAACTCTAGAATTATAGCATAATATGTCATACTGCCTTATAGTATAAGATATTATTTTAGACATTGCACCTTGTTCAGTAATAGCTTACTGAATATATAGCATGTGAAAAGTTAATAAAAGCATGAACACTATAAAACAGACTTGAATGTTCATGCACTTCTTATATTTTTACAAGTATAGTTAATCAGACAATATTTAACAATGACTTATATAGGCTGTCATAATTTATTGATCATGGATTAAACAAACTATAAAACAAAGTAGTTAGCTGAATTCAAGGAAAGTAAATCCTAACTGATATTCAATATGCTTACAATTCTGAGTTTGTAATTACTTGATAGTATATAATAAATCTTTTCAAAATATTTCAATGCCCAGTTAATTGTAGAATTATGATTTCCAATTTCTTAAAATATTGCACATGTAATCTTCAGCTGATGAATGAGCTAGTGCTTACTATCTGTTTTAGAGATGGAAAGGATAAGAAGAAAGAAGTAAGCAGTATTTGCATGTGAGTTTCTTAAAGGGATAGTTTACAAAATGCTGCCTATTCACAAATTGTAGAGATGCTGTGAGGCATGATCAGTGGTCTGTGGAGTAAAGGGCTGGACAGTAACATCAGTGCCCCAGAAATCGTCCAAAAGGCCTTGTCACGTTCTCTCAGAAAGTCACCTGTACAATTTATAAAAGTATAGCAATTATAAATTTTTTATGAGATGGCTCAGCAATTAAGAGCACTACCTGCTTTTCCAAATGTCCTAAGTTCAATTACCAACAACCACATGGTGGCTTATAACCATCTGTAAAGAAATCTGGTGCCCTCTTGAGGAAGAGACCTGGTCAGTCATCCTCATCAACTTAGACCGTGATGCCCAATATGGACAAGTTCAACAGAACTGCCATATACAGACTGTCCATGCATGTTTCAGCATTGCCAGGACACAAATTTCATTCATTTCACCAATTATAAAAATCTTGAAGCAATACAAGGTTATTAAAAGGAAAATTAAAATGATTCATCACCCCACTCTTTACATATATGTGATTATCAAAATTAATTTCCAAATGGTTTTCACTATATTTTATACCCACGATATAGAAGGAGCACTGTGTTTTACAAAATAGAGTCGTAGTTTCAGTATTTTGATAAAATTCATTTTTTAAGAAGAAACACAACTGATGGTGCCAGATATTTTATTATATAAGTAGTAATTGTTCACCAAACCCAGTTCTCCCACACTGTATACCTTGGAGCAGTGCCATCTAGCACGACAGTAAAGGCTATTACACAGTAAAGAACAATCCAAAGAAAATATGTAATGCCAAATTTGATCAAAGTCCTAAAAGAGTTTCCTCTCAGGAACGCATGGAGCTTTTCCTCTGAGCTCTTTAAAGACATATATTGTTTAGTTTCAGCTTATGTAGCCTCTAAAATTTACTGCAATATAATCCAGAAAGTCTGTGCTAGAGAATCATACTTTACAAGTAAAACAGCTCTGCAAGAGCAAGGTACATTGAGTCGCTCAGTAACTAAGTCTTTTTTATGTCATCCAAGACAAAATACTTTTATGTAAAATTCAACCAAGTGGAGATGCAGCATTATTTTAAAATCCGTTGTTTTCTTGGTATCTTTGTAACAGGAAAAAAAATGTTATGGGTAATTTTTATAGTCTGGATAATTTATAGTACAATCCCAACTTATTAATCAAATGTATTTACTTTGGAGACATGAAAAAAATGTTACTTATAAGAAGGAATATATTTTCTGAAGGAAAGAAAAATAGGATAGAGTAGAACTTTGTGCATTGAAAAGAAAATGTGGGTTTTTTTTCCTCAAATGGGACTTTCTTACCTCATTATTCTTTTCTGCACATACTATTCTTATCTCTCATGGGTTAGTTCTTCAGTAGAATGTAACAAAGTCTTAAAGACTGGTAGCCTATGAACCCATGGTTTTGGGTAAAGACATGGTAAGTTCTTTCAAAAGAATGATGTTCTTCTTTGCTTATCCTTCATTTCTGAAAACTCGTAACTAACAATGAACTCTAAGATGTGTCTCTGACTGGATCCAAATAAAGTCACTGCATGCAAGACACACAAGAGAGTGACCACCCCCCTACAGGGTTTCTGAGGTTACACTGTCAGAAAGTATCATCATGGAACATGGGGAGATACATCCTGTGTTGTCACAGTGATAAAAATTCTTCTTCAGTGGGAAAGAAACAGAGTCGAAACTTGAGAAACCAATGCAATGTAGCTGAGAATGTGGACTCTTTGAGATTAGCCACTCCTCTGCGTTCTTGAGTGAAGAACAGAGAAAGATGAGCCATTTGCGTGTGGCGGGGGGAGAGATGGGAAACGCTGGAATAAAATAACAGAATTAGATGAGAACCCACGGTTCCATGTTTTCTCTACTAATTAACATGGGTTATCAACTAATTCTGTAATTTCCCATACTGAAGTCATAATATTGGGTATAAAAGTTCAGAAATTTGATACCGGGAACAGAATTCTGGGACACTGCGAAGTGAGAACCCACAAAAGTATATTTAACAGTTTATTAAGGGATGAAATGGAAAAACAAACTCACGAATAAACAAGGCAGAAGATGTGACTGATCCAGCTACTGCTTCCCATTGTTCTCCCAAGGGCAATGAGGACCAACCACAAGCCACCTCTCCGCCGCCCTACTCCAATGCCCACCAACTGATAGAGTGTGAACGACCCTTCTCCATCTCATCTGCTCCTGTCTCCAGAGAAAACCACTCCCATGGCAAGTCACCCCAAAAGCCATTGGCTAAATGGACTGAGCTCCCACAACAACAGTGTGTTCAATCTGCTGTGAGGGGTTAAAGGAGTAGACGCCAACAGAGAATTCTCTATCCACTAAGAGAATGAGCAGTCACATGTTGATACTTAGGATTGGAAAGCCCTATGATTAAACATTCACTAAAGAAAGTATGAAGCAAATCTAAGAAGACAATGTTCCCCGGGAGTTTTCTTGGGATTGCTAAGGAATCTAAGGACCGAGTGGTGTTGATGGTGGTGCAGAGAACCTCCCTGAAATCTTTCACAGACCCTTCTTTACCATTTGAGAACAAGAGGATGCGAAGCGTGCTGGCGAACTTCAGAGGATTGCTCATTGAACTAGGACACAGATGCCAACACGTTAAAGGTAGTCGGGAAGGAAATCGCCCTTAGATCCCATGCCGCGGCCATACTGACCTCACCCCTCAGAAGTGTCTGCTCTTCCCATATTACTTCTCTGTACGTTTTAAGCCGGTACATCCTAGGTGTGTGTAGAAAAGGGTGTCATTGTGGATACAAGGTCAGGAAGTCTAAGAAGGGCTGAGATATATAGATCGTGAATTACTAGCGTTTTCAGTGGCAGTAAGTGATACTTACTAATCCCCAACTACACAAAGACATCTTTGATTAAACTGTATTTTATTGAATTTAAGACCCCATTGTTTGGTTTTAAAAAGGGCTGTTGTTTCACATACCTTTAAGAAAGAAAAATCACTGCCAACTAAATTCTGATGTGCCATGGATCTTGAGCGGCATATCAGTTTCACACACTTTAGATTGTGGCAGAAAATGGCATGCCTTTGAATCAATGAACTAAGATATTTCTACAAGTGTACTTAATTCTCAAACTTTATTTTTATTGACAAGAGAAACACTGATCATACATACTACTTGAAAGCAAACCCAGACTTCCGTGATTTATTTTTTACTCAGTTTCATTCAAGAAAACAAGCAATATAAAATTCTCTTGAATAGTTCAGAAAGAAGAGACGGTCTTTCCAGTTTCACAAGGAGGAATTCCCTTGCCTGCTCCAGCCACAGTATCTCAGCTGATACATTCATCGAACTGCTATGGACACCCACAGCACCCCCAAATCTTTTAGCCCCCAGTCCTTGTGTTCTGTGCACCACATGACAGAAGTATAGTGTTTCCCAAACGCATGCCTATAACGTTAGGAAATGACTTGGGAAGTAGACACAGCAGGATCTCTAGCTCAAGTCTAGCATGGGCTACATAGCAAGACCCTGTCTTCATTTGTTTTTCTAAAAAGCCTGCAAGATGCCTCAAGTCTTTCAGCTCCATAGCTCTTACTGGGATCTTCAGGCATCCCCATATGCTTTTCCCTCCCTTCAGGGAGATGTAGGACCTACATGCTTGTGCATCTCTATTCATTAGGGTTATGCTCCTGCTCCAGCTTCTCACCTGGCACATTTTAGAGGAACAGGTGATTCCATAGATAGATGCCTCTTACAGGCACTGTGAACTACTTTCAGTTTTTTGTTGTTTCCCTAACACAAAGGGCTTCCACCCTGGTAGAACCCACAACCAACTTTATTCTCCTCCCTTCTCAAAGCATTCTTTCCTTCAGTCAACTGACTTCACCTTTGTTCCTAAAGACAGAAGGATCTTGCTAAGCCTCCAGATTAGTCTCTAGTTTATGTCAGAGCCAAAGCTTTTGATATTGTGTTAAGTGTCTCTTTAGAAGTTCAAATGCGAAGGGCTTGCCTCTTTTCTTGCCTGGTGTAATCCTTTATTCTAACGCAGTTCACATGGAAAGCTTGGGAAAAAGAAAGCAACCGATAACAAAATCCTAGTTAGATTGAAAACACAGCTCAACCACAACATTAATCCTGTGATTCCTGGTTTAAAGCACATGAAAGAGTCATGCCTAACAGTGCCTTATGTGATATTTATTAAGAAAGATAGTTTTTGGAGGAAGTTGTAGGGTTAGTAACATATTTTTTATTGCTTCAAGGTTATGTCCCAATTAAAAAGACTGAATTTATTGTTTCAACAATAAAGAACTTCAATGTATTTTAGATTTGTCCATTATCAACAGTGACAGACAATGGGACCCCATGTAGCCACAGTCTCCAGTATGCCTTAAATGCAACTGTTTCCCTTCAAGAAAAGATGGTAGGAGTCACACCTCTGGTAACCTGCAGAACTGGCCCCATATTATCCTCTCAAAAGCTAGCAAAATGGTAAGGAAATGTCTATATTACATTCAGAAACTGGCTTCTGGGAGTTTGGGATTATAGACTAGTGATATAAAAAATGGACCATTTCTCCACTTGTTTCTTTCTGTGTACCCATTCTTTTGCCATGAAGTTTCTTTTATCAAGTAGTAAAATCCATTTCTTTGCCCTGGAATATAGGTTGCTCTTATGGTCTGAGGTGCTGGATTGACACAACCAAAGACTTGGTACATTTCTTCTCTAATTTTTCAGCACTGTGAGGACAATCCCAGACAGGTCTATAACATAATAACCATGTTTTCTCCTCTAGTCAAGAGCAACCAACCCCAGACATCCTATTCCAGGCAACCCCCAGATAGTCTACTGAATGATTGACAGGTGTCTAAAAGCCCAAACAGGATCAAACCTACCAAGCGGGTCTATAAAGCCTGTGAGAAAAACTATAAAGCTGGAGATTTTCTAAATACTCTTATTGGTTGGGTTACTACACAGCAATATCAAAAGAATATAGAAATTAATACCAAGGACAGCAAGGTGCCTTGCAGACATAAGACACACCATTAGCTTTGGGAATGAATAAAAAGCAGAGGCTGGAAGAACAGAGAGCAAGCTGTTAATAACAAAACCTGGGAGAACAGTGTGGGGGCAGCACAAGTGGGTGAAAGCTGTGAGCTAGTTATGGAACAGTCGAAATAGACAAAGCCATTGTCTGGTGTCCTTGGGGGTGAAGGAAGTGCCTAAATCAGCTTTTAGATTAGAAGGAGAAGTAAGCCGATCAATGAGTGAAAGTTTTCTAACTCTGTGATATGATTGGGCAAGGTGATGAGTTGAAGACATAACTCACTTGTCTGAGAAAAGAATTTGGAGGCAACATCACAACCCATATCTGGCCTGGGAAAAGAGAACTGTCTTTCTCTGCCAGGGTCCCCAGGCTGAGGACAAAGACCAAATCAAGGGTTAAAACACCTAACAGAAGTGAGAGAATACATAATTGGTTTTCTATCTAAGCTAAAAGGACTGTAGGAATCAGAAGACTGTGGTTACACCAAAGCCATCACAAAGTAACAATACATCGAGAGGGAAAAAATATCAAAAGCAGTAGGCTTTGATTCTTCATTCAATTCTTAAAAGATCCCAGTGGTTTTTCAGGAAGCATCTTTGAGAACATACTACCATTCTGGACAAAAGGGTACAGAGACTGTTAAAATATAAAAAGTCCCACTTTTCAACTTTCTTATTGGCAGGAAATCAGTACAGATTCCAAATTAGCTGGGAGAACTGGGCTGTAGTCTCAGAAGCCAATAAGTGGGTGAGAGGGGAGAGATGAAATACAACCCTGCTCCACATGCAAAAGAAACAAACAGAGGAAGAAGAATCCCATGGAGAAAGTGCACGATCTGAGCACAGAGAAGTTCCACAACCCAGGACAGGGCAGATGCAATGCATCCCTGGCAGAGTCTGCACTGTGCGAACCATCAGTGACTGCCTCTTTATTTCCTCCAGCCCATGGGTACCGTTTGTAGTTATCTTCACCATACCTTCAATTCTATGCTGAGTATTTGGAGAAGCCTTTAATTTGTATGTCTTCACATGAAAAGAGGCCCTAACTCATTTAGATTTTTGTTTGTTTGTTTTGGTTTTTTTTGTTTTTAATTTTCATGACTTCAAATCACAAAGACATACCAAAGGACTCTATCTCATTCTGACATAATCAACTCTGTAGTCCAAGTATGATGTCATAGTTGATAGAAGCTTTTGAAAATTCTGGAATTAGTTAACAAAATATACTTTTAATCAAATGATGCTGGGGGGTTTTCCTGCCCCTACCCACTTATCTGTACCCTTTTAGGTGTGTATTGAGTTCTTCCAACTACTGGGGCATTTATTTTCTTTTTTGATTTGTTGACCTCATCTGGCCAATAGTAGGTAGCAGAAGTAGTGATATGCTTCTCTTGAGCCTAGGCTTTAAGAGATCCTCTATTTCTCCTCCCATCCCTATAAGAGCAAGGTTAGTCTAGCCAACTGGAGAGCCTGAGACCTAGTTATCCCTCTAATGATTGAGAGCAGATGGGTCACCCCCACACATGTCAATATGTCAGCTAACGACAGATAAATAGTTATACAGGATGACCAAGCACAAGTCAGTGAAACCAGAAAGATCAAAGGGTCACATGTCTGACCTATAAATTCATGATAAATAACTGAATGACTATAGCTGAAGTTATTACATTTAAATGTCTTTTGAACAGTGATAGTTAACAGATTATCATTCTACTTAGAGGACTATAAGGAAAACATCAAGGTTTTCTGTTAATTCCATGACTTATCTCATATTTAAAAACTTTATGGGCCAGCAGGGTAGTTCAGTTTATAAAGACACTTGTCTTGTTGCCAAACCTGGCAACCTGAGGACAATCCTGTGATCCACATAAAGAAGTGAAAGAAACTGTTCCCACAGACAGAAGTTTTAGGAGTCAAGATATTCTCAAAGAAATATTTATCTAGATTTCAAAGTAATTTGGTGTGGGACAATTCTGTATTCTGTCAATTACATTTTAAATAAATGCTGATTGGCTAGTAGTCAGGCAGGAAGTATAGGTGGGAAAACCAGACAGGAAGTAGAGGTGGGTCGAAGAGAACAGGAGAACTCTGGGAAGGAGGAAGCCCATTCCTCCAGTCCTGTCCAGACACTGAAGAAGCAGGATGTGACCTACCCTGCTGAAAAAGGTACTGAGCCATGTGGCTAACATATACAAGAATAGTGGGCTAATATAAGTTATAAAAGTTAACAAGAAGCATGAGCTAATGGGCCAATAAGTTTATAGCTAGTGTAGACTTTCTGTGTGATTTTCTCTGGGACTAAATGGCTGGGGAACCAGGCAGACAGAAACCCTCAGTCAACAGTAATTCAATCATTTTGCTTTTCTTCAGCCAAATTCATTTTCAATCTTGTATTAAAACCATATTTACTTTTAAAATCATAAGCATAACTACAGCTACCTTTTGTTGTAGAATATTAGTTTAAGATGTGTTACATTCATTTATGCTGTGGAATATTTGTTTAATGATGCAATGCTGTTGCATTTTTTATGCTGCATTTGTTTAACTCTGTTAAGCTATGTTACTTTGCCTGCCTAAAACACCTAATTGGTCTAATGAAGAGCTGGATGCCCAAGAGCTAGGCAGGAAAGAGCAATAGGTGGGGCTGGCAGGTAGAGAGAATAAATAGGAGAAAAAGAAAGAAGGGGTAGAAGCAAAAAAAGGAGAGGAAGATGCCAGGGGCCATCCACTCAGCCATACAACCAGTCACAGAGTAAGAAGGAAAGAAGGGTGTTAGATTAGAGAAAGGTAAAAGCCCAGAGGAAAAAAGTAGATAGGATAATTTAAGAAAAGCCTGCTAGAAACAAGGCATGCTAAGGCCAGACATTTCTAAGTAAAAAATATGTCTCCTTGTATTAATTTGGGAGCTGGGTGGTGGGCCTCTCAAATGATTAAAAGTAAAAAGAAAAAATTACAACCTTTCTACATGCATTTATACATGGAGAGACATCTGGAATCTTGCCTGTCCAGTGTGTTTATACATCAGAATTTATGGTCACTACACTTGCAATATGGTAGAATGAATAAGCAATCCCACTCAGTTATTCAAAGGATCATTTAGTTCTTATGGGACTGAGATTTTATAAATACTGTTTGTGATAAAAATAAACTGATCTATTCAATGAAATCAATCTTTAATAAGCCTTTAATGCCCATTCTTTTATGAAAAACTACAGTAAATAGAAAAACATAAATGCTTACATTTTCCCAAATTTCAGGAAGGGAGAACAGAACAGAGCAAAGCATCAAACTTACTTCACTCTCCATTAGACAGACATATTTTATCTTCACAAACATTCCCAAGAAAACACAACAATAAACAATCAAAAAGATGATCCAATGAGGCTACATTTTTCCCTTTAACATTCAAGATTATGCAATCAGATTATTTGAAGAATTCTCAGAAGGAAATTTAACAATTGATTCCATAGAAACAAAACAAGAAATTCAGAGAAAGTCCCTGGGATATTAACCTTATATTTTTTTTCCTTTTTTAATGTACACAATTATTTATTTTCACTGACCAAGAGAGGCTAAGAAATCCTCAACACCGTGAAAACTAGTAGACTCATAAGATGTGAATGACACTCTTCTAAATTTGTAAATACTTGCAAAAAATAGACAACTCATTTTTTAAAATAGTTTTTTTCATACAATGTATCCTGATTACAATCTCCCCTTCCCCAAGTACTCCCAAATCCTCTCCATTTCCCCACCCATCTAAATTCACACTCCTATAATTTCTCTCATTCTCATTAGAATACAAACCAGCATCTAAAATAATAATAAAATAAAAACAAATCAGACTAAGGCAAAACAAACAAGCAC
This sequence comes from Ellobius talpinus, assembly GCA_001685095.1. NCBI lineage: Eukaryota > Metazoa > Chordata > Mammalia > Rodentia > Cricetidae > Ellobius > Ellobius talpinus. The sequence goes on along the minus strand of LOJH01021365.1, from coordinate 8,026 downwards.
ACAGAAGACAGTGAGTCAAAGAAAAAGTTCAAGAAACATACACTGGCATGCATGGAAACCCCATAGAGACATAAAGCCAGAAAGCGCAATATATACACAAAGGACCTGAGGTGGGGGGACAAAGCATTTGGACACAAAGAACCTCCAAATATTTTATGAATTTCATATAGTTTGTGTTGAACATCTGCTGCTGAGCATGGATCCTGGACTTTACAGTGGTTTGAATCCCAGTGAGATTCCATTGGAGAAAACTAATTTTTTCATTTGCAAGCAGTTATGAATTAGAGATAATGTCTGGTTTAGGAATGTGGACTTGTGTCCACTCCCACTCTCAGAACTAGGACTGCCATCTGGCCCTGAACTGTGTAGGCCCTGGGTTTACTGTCATCATTACTGTGAGCTCTTGCATGCATCTCTCATGCTATTTTTAGAAGGCCTTATTTCCTTGGCGGCTTACACCCCCCTCTGGTTCCTGCAATCTTTCTGCTTCCTCTTCTAAGAGTTCCCTGAGCCCTGAGGTGAGGGACTTGGTAGAGGCAACACATTTAGGATTGAATGTTCCCAAGTCTCTCATTCTGCACACTTCTCAGATGATGGCTGACCAAAACACTAATCTACAAGTATAGCACAATGTCATTGAGAGTACTTAAGTAGAACAATAATATTTTATTTTCTCATTGGTCCCTAAAAATTCTAGTTTCAATGTCTTGTAGAGCCTTGCATTATTGGGTGTGGGTGACATCTCATGGAGTGGCCCTTAAATGCTATTAACTATTGCTTAGTTCCTCCAACAAGTTTTATGCCACTATTATACTATAGCATATCTTGCAGGCAGGTCACCATTGTAGATCAAAGGATTTGTAGCTGGAGTGGTATTTACCTTTCTCCATAGGTAGCATGCAGAGTACCTTCTAGTACCATGAACACTAATCAGTAGGTAAGAAGTCTCTAGGAAGGCACCAACTCAACTTCCCATGTTTAGTGACTTATGTAGGTATGGTCTTCAGCAATAGGGCATTACCAACACTTTGTGAAGACCATTCATTAGCTTTAGAAATATTTTGGGGTGTTTAGAGATTTCCATGGAGTGTCATTTGCTAGCAATCCAATTATATGTAATCCAATCCAGTGACTGTCATTTAATGAGAGATGTGCAGTAGCAACTCGTAATGCCGTTATTTGGCAATCTCATTTAGATTCCTGTATATACAAATTTTCAGAAGCTTCTACTGTATTAGGTTTCCATACAAGCCTCAAATGGCTCTTGGTGTCCCTCATCTCCCCTCCCCTCTCCCTGTTTGACCTTCCTATTCCAGTCGCCCCTTCCCTATCCATCTATCTACTCTATGTCTTCTTCCTAGGGAGATTCATTCCTCCCTTGGGTCCTTTAATATACACCAAATTTTTGTGACTATGTGGATTATAACCTGTTTCTTGAAAATTTAAAGATTAATAGTCAGCCATATATTAGCAAATACATACCATTTTTGTCTTTGGGGGTCTGAATTACCTCATTTTATAGATTTACATATAAATATTGTGCATATATATAAATTTATATAATATATAATAAATATATAATCTATTTTATATGTTTATATTATATATAAAATAATAGTTTTTTCTATCTTCATCAATTTTTGTGAAAATTGCATGATTGCATGTTTGTTAACAACTGAGTAATATTCCAATGTGTAAACACACTACATCCTCTTTATCCAATAATCCTTTCACCAAAATCTAGTCTGTTTCTAATTTCTGGATATTATGAATAGAGTAGCATTTTATTGGTATATGCCCAAGACTGGTTTAGCTGAATCTTGAGGGAAATCTATTCCAAGCTTCCTGAGAAATAGCCACGCTGATTTCCGTAAAGCTGTAAAAGTTTGCACTTCCACCAGCAATGGATTAGTGTTCCCCTGACTCCACACCCTAGTCAGTCTGAGGTTTGTCATGGTTTATTGATGTTGGTCATTCTGACTAATGTAAGATGAAATCTCAAATTAGTTTCAATTTGCATTTCCCTGAAAACTAAGGATGTTGAGCTTTATGTGTTTTTCAGGCATTCATATTTCCTCTTTTGAGAGTTCTCTGTTTTAATTCATACCCCATTTGTAACTGGATAGTTTATTTTCTTGACATTCAGTTTTTTGATTGTTTTTAGTTCTTTATGTATTTTAGATATTAGCTCTCTGTTGGATGTGCAGTTGGTAAAAATCTTTTCCCATTCTAGAGCCTTCTGCTTTGTCTGAATGTTGTGTTTTGCCAAGCAGAAGCTTGCAATTCCATGAGGTCCCATTTATTAATTGCTGTTCTTAGGGCCTATGCAATCTGTTTTCCACCCAGAAAGTCTGTTCCCATGTCAGTCAGTTCAAGACCATTCCCTACTTTCTCTTCTATCAGATTCAGTGTCTCTGGTTTTACGTTGAGGTCATCAATTCATGTGGATTTGAGTTTTGTGCAAGGTGCTAAGTATAGATCTGTTTTCCTTCTCCCACAAAGTCATCCAGTTTGACTAACACCATTTGTTGAAGATTCTGCCTTCTATCCAGTGTGTATTTCTGGCTTCTTTACCAAAAAAATCAGATGTTCATAGGTATGTAAATGTCTGTTGGGTCTTTTGGGTTCATGGATTAATGTCTGTTTTTATACCAATACCATGCTGATTTTATTACTATAGCTCTGTAGTACAATTTGAGGTTGGGGCTGATGATACCACCCACAGTTTTTTCATTATTCATGATTATTTTAGTTAACCTGGGTTGTTTTATGTTTGTTTGGGTGTTTTTATTGGACAGAGATTTGTTTGTTTGTTTGGTGTGAAGTGTATGTATGTATGTGTGTGTGTGTGTATTTAAGGTGAAAAAGAAAACTGCCCTTTCTACTTCTGTGAAGAATTTTGTTAGAATTTTGAAGGGGGTTGCATTGAATATGTAGATTGTTTTTGGTAGAAAGGCCATTTTATAATATTAATCCTACTGATCCATGAACAGAGATCTTTTCATTGTATGATATCTTCTTCAACTTTTTCTTCAGTGTCTTTAACTTTTTAACTACACCAGCCTTTCCTTGTTTGATTAATGTTATCCCAAAATATATTTTTGGAGGCTACTTTAAAAGCTATTTCCCTGATTTCTTAGTCAGTCCATTTGTCATTTTTATATAGGAAGGCTACTGGTTTTGTGAGTTAATTTTGCATGCTGCTACCCTGAGGAAAGGGTCCATCAGCAGTAGGAATTTCCTGGTGGAAATTTTAGCATCCCTTATGTATAATATTCATATCATTTGCAAATAAAGATACTTTGACTTCTTCCTCTCCAATTTGCTTCCCCTTGATCTCCTTCAGTTGTCTTATTGTTCCATCTAATATTTCAAGTACTATATTGAATAGGTTTGGAAAGAGTAGACAACCTTGTCTTGTTCCTGATTTTAGTGTAATTGCCTTGATTTTTCTCTCCGTTTAATTTGGGTTGCTACAAACTGCATTTATTATATTTAGCAACATAATAATCTTGTATATCCCTAGTCTCTCCAGGACTTTTATTATGAAGGGGTATTGAATTTGTCAAAGGCCTTTTCTGAATTTAATGCAATGATTATGTAGCTTTTGTCTTTCAGTTTGTTTATATGGTGGATTACATTTATCAGTTTGCATATGTAAAACCATCCCACATCTTCAGGATGAATCCTGAATGATATAGGAATGTTGGTTTTGATGTGTTCTTGGGTACAGTTTGCAAGCATTTTACTGAATTTTTTGCATGTATGTTCATAATGGAAATTTGCCTGTAGTTCTTTCTTTGTTGAGTTTTTTATGTGATTTATGTATCTATCAGTGTTGTTGTGAATTCATAAAAGAATTGGACAAAGTTCTTTCTGTTTCTATTTTGTGGAATAACTTTAATTTTATTGGCATTAGCTCTTCTTTGAAATTCTGGTATAATTCTGAACCCAAAGTATCTGACTCTCAGCTTTTTTTACTTAGGAGACTGAATTACTGCTACTACTTCATTAGGGGCTCTAGGTCTGTTTAAACTGCTTATCTGATCTTGATTTAACTTTGGTAAGTGGCATGTATCAAGAAAATTATCCATTTCTTTTAGATTTTTCCAGTTTGTTGAAGTACATAGATTAAAGGCTTTTTAAAATATGTCCTTATGATTCTCTAGATTTCCTTCGTATCTGTTGTTCTGTCTCTCTTTTCATCTTTCGTTGTTAAACTCTATCCTCTCCCTACACCTTCTAGTCAATTTGGCTAAGTGTTTGTCAATTTTATTGATTTTTCTCACAGAACCAACTCCTTGTTTCACTGATTTATTTTATTGTTTTTGGTTTGTTTGATTTAAGCCTTGAGTGTTATTATTTCTTTCCACATACACCTCTTGAGTGTTATGTATTCTTTTTGCTCTAGAGCTTTCAGGTGTGCTATTAAGTTATTAACATGAGATATTTACAATATTTTTAGGGAGACACATAGCACTTGATGCTATAATGCGCCTTTCAGAACTGACTACATTGTGTCCCATAGTTTGGGGTATATTGTTTTTCCATTTTCATTCCATTCTAGAATGTTTTTAATTTCTTTTCAAAGTTCTGCCATAACTATTTTTTCATTCAGTAGTAAGTTGTTCAATTTCCATGAGATTGTAAGCTTTCTGTTGTTTCTGTTGTTGTCAAAATTCACCTTTAATCCATGGTGTCAGGTAGGCTACAGGGTATTATTTCAATTTTCTTGAATCTGATGAGACTCACTTTGTATCTTAATATATATCACATATTTTGAAGAAAGTTCCATGAGCAGTTGAGAAGAAAGTATTTTCTTTTCTGTTTGGGTTAGATAGTCTATAAATAACTGTTACATTTGTTTGGTTTATAATGACATTTACCTCCAGCATTTCTCTGGTTTTTGTCTGGATGACCTGTCTATTGGTGGGAATGGGGTACTAAAATCAACTACTATTGATTTTAGTGGTATTTCTTTTATGAACTTGAGTGCCCTTGTGTTCAAGGAATGGATATTTAGAATTGCAATATCCTTGTAGTAAAATTTTCCTTTTCTGAGTATATAGTGTTATTCTCTATCTCATGTAATTATTTTTGCATTGAAGTCATTTTATCAGATATTAAAATTAGTACATTATCTTGCTTCTTGGGCCCATTTGCTTAGAATATTTTTTCCATTCTTTTACCCTGAGCTGATGTCTATCCTTTATAATAAGGTGTGTTTCTTGGATATAGCAGAAGAATTGATCCTGTTTGCACACACATTCTGTTAATCTGTATCTTCTTATGGGGGAATTAAGATCACTAATGTTGAGAATTATCAATAAGCAATGTTTGTTGATAACTGTTGTTTTGTTGTGATTCTGTGAGTTTTTTCCACCTCTTTTGATTTACTGATCTAAGATTATTTATTTCTTGGGTTTTCTTGGGTATAGACTTCCTCTTCAGCCTGAAGTTTTCCTTCTAGCACCTTCTGTTGAACTTAATTTATAGATAAATATTTCTTAAATGGCATATTGTACAAGTTGTTTTTAATTGTGCTTTTAAGATGATGTCTAGACATCAGGATTGGGATTATTGTAATTCTTAGTGTTGCTATCTGATCTTGCTTTTGTTGGGTGGATTTTCCATTCCTTGCTTTTTGTTGCCCTCTCTGGATTTTAGGAGAATGTGGTGGCTGCCTTTGCCTGGTAGGGAGTGCTTCTGAGTCCCTACCAGGTGTGGCCACTGGAAGATCAGAGTAGAACTTTTATCTATGGAATGGGAGCTGACAGGAAGTAATGGGAATAGGCTAGAAGGGTGGAGTCAGAGAGGACCCACAGGATGGAGGAAATCTGGGTCTGTTTTGAAAAATCTGTGGAATGCCAAGGGAATGAAGGAAGAGAGAGAACACAGGCCTATGTAGGATTTCCCTCTTATGCTATGAATATGTTTTGTTGCCATTGGTTAATAAAAAAAGCTGCTTTTAGCCAATGGCTTAACAGAATATAACCTGGCTGGAAAAAGAAAGAGAGAGCAGGTAGAGTAAGAGAGACACCATGTAGCCACGGGAGGAGAAAGACGCCCACAAGACCCCACCAGAACCTTGCTGGTAGGTCCCAACCTTGTGTTCATGCATAGATTAAAAGAGATGGGTTAATTTAAGATATAAGAGTGAGCTAGCAATATGCCTATGTGATTGGCCAAGTAGTGTTTTAATTAATACAGTTTCTGTGTGATTATTTCAGGTCTGGGCAGCCTGGAATGAACAAGCAGCCCCCGTCTACAACAGGCCCCTGCAGGTGGATTGCTAAAGAGCTGCAGATTAGATTTATGAAGTGAAATGAGAGAATAAGAAGGAAAGTGAAGGTCACTTACCTGATTCCCTGGCCATCAAGGCCAGTGGGTTTCCAGGAAGACGGTGCCTCAGGTGTCGGTGGCTGAGAACGCGGAATGGGGTGAGAAAGGAAAAGTGTAGGAGAAGATCTTCATAGTCTCCTGGGAATGGCTGCCCAGAGGAAGGAGAAGCCACAACATGGGGTCTGTTGTAGAGCTGTGGATGAGACTGGGGAATTGAAATTGGAGAGCAGAAAGGGGAGTGAAGGTCACCTACCTGTTTCCCTGGCTGTCACCATGTCCTGAAAGTTTCCAGGAAGAGCCAACATTGTTTTCATCCAAGCATTTTGGTTCAAGAATGATAATAAAATACTTTCTGAGGACACAGAATTTTACATGATGCCAAATTGCTGTCCTGATTCTTTCTGAGTAGGTACAACTTGTTTGACAGGTATCTCATACCAAAATTAAATCAAGACCAGATAGACAATTTAGCAGTCATTAAAAGTCTCCCAACCCCCCCAAAAAAATCCCAGGGACTAATGATTTCAGTGCAAAATTCAGCCAGAAATCCAAAGAAGAGTTAATACCATTACTCCTCAAATTGATCCATGCAATAGAAACAGAAGGAACATAGCCATCTCATTTTATGAGACTATAGTTACCCTGGTACTGAAACCACACAAACACTCAACAAAGAAAGAGAATTATAGAACAATTTCCATCATGCACATTGATGCAAAAATAATAAAATACTGACAAACTGAATCCAAGAACACATCAAAAAGATAATCCACCATGATTAAGTAGGCTTCATTCCAGAGATACAGGGATGATTCAACATATGAAAATCTGTCAATGTAATCCACCACATAAATAAAATGAAAGAAAAAAAAGCAGCAAGTTCACCCTTTTGTCTGCAGGGTCATTGGACTACCAGGAGTCCCATTCTTGTGCTGAGGAGATTCATCCAGATAAGTGAGTGTGTGCCATCCCGGGGTGGACAGTCCGGGAAAGGAGCACAGGGCCCCTCCAGCTCCTGCTGGAGGGGCTTCTTTGTTTCACACGACCCTGCCTCCTGCAAGCCTGCCCTATAGTCTGTGAGGTCCTTGGCCCAGGATCAGTTCCTGCTTCTGCACTGAGGCTATCCACCCAGAGGGGTGAGTGTCTGCCCAGCCGGAAAGTCCCCAGAAGGGAGTGCAGGGCACCTCCAACTCCTGCCTCAGGGGCTTCTTTATTCCACACGACCCTGCCCCCCACCCCCAAGTTTGCCCTTTGTCTGCGGGATCCTGGGAATTCCAGGAGTCCCTGTTCTTGTGCTGAGGAGATCCATCCAGACTGGTGAGTGTGTGCCATCCCGGAGCTGACAGTCCAGGAAAGGAGCACAGGGCCCCTCCAGCTCTTGCTGCAGGGGCTTCTTTGTATCACACAACCCTGCCTCCCCCAAGCCTGCCCTATTGTCTGTGAGGTCCTTGGCCCAGGAACAGTTCCTGCTCCTGCACTGAGGAAATCTGCCCAGAGAGTCAGTCACAGCAAAGATTGGACCAAGACGCCAAGACTCTCCTGGCTGCATTTGAAGGGAAAGATGGGCAGGTGCCAATGCAAGTATTCCTCCAACAACCTGAAAGGCAACATGAGAACACCAGCATCCAGAGATCACACAACAAGAAGACTTGAACATCCTATTCCAGAAGAAGTAGAAGAAATC
>LOJH01021363.1:26634-42062 GCA_001685095.1 Ellobius talpinus | reverse complement strand
AAAAAAAATAATAAAAAAATTCAAGTTTCAGATAGGATTGTCGTGAATTACTCAATCACAGAATGTCTAAGAACATCAATCATGCAAGGAGATTTGACCAGATTTTTGTGGTACAAATAAAGAACTCTTTATTTGTGCAATAGAGAACTCTTTCATACCAGGTAAGATGATAGACTTTCATTGTTTCTACCTTTAAAATTTTTACATTTATTCTTTAAAACTCTGTCTTTTCTCATTTTACATACCAATCCCAGTTCCTAGTTCCTAAACTCCTTCCATTCCTTCTACCTGTCCTCCAATCCCACTCCTCAGAGAGGATAAGTTTTCCCATGGAAAAGTCAATGAAGTCTAGCACATTTCTTTGATGCAGGACCAAGGCCCTCTCCACTATACCTAGGCTGAGCAAAGTATCCCTCCAAAGAGAATGGGTTTCAAAAAAGCCAGGATAAGCAGTAGGAATAAATCCTGGTCCCACTGCCAGCAGCCCCACAGTCTGCCCCCGCCCTATGATGGTCACCCACATTCAGACCACCTACTTTGTTTCTATGCTGGTTCTCCAATTGTCAGTTCAGAGTCACTGAGCTCTCATTAGCTCAGGTAAACTGTTTGAGTGGGTATCCTCATCATGGTCTTGACCCCTTTGATCATATAATCACTCCTCCCTCTCTTCAACTGGACTTTCGGAGCTCAGCCCAGTGTTCTGCTGTGGATTTCAGTATCTGCTTCCATTGGTTGCTGGATGAAGATTCTATGGTGATATTTAAGGTAGTAAATATTTCAGGCAGCCTCTCCACTATTACTTGGGGTCTTAACTGGGGTCATTCTTGTGGATTTCTGGGAATTTCTCTAGTGCCAGATTTCTTGCTAGTCCTACAATGGCTCCCTCAATGAAGACATCTCTTTCCTTGCTTTCCCTCTTTCTTTCCTCCATCTCGACTATCCCATTCCCTCAAGTTCTCCTTCCACCTCCTCTTCATCCCTCCTCCTCTCCTTCTGCCCTCCATTGTCTACACTCGATACTGTCCACCTCTACACTCCTGATTTTCTCAGGAGATCTTGTCTGTTTTCCTTTCTAGGATTCATGTATGTTTCCCATAGTGTTCTCCTTGTTACTAGTTTCTCTGGGGTCAAGGACTACAGGCACATTATCCTTTGTTTTCTGTCTAATATCCAGTTATGTGTGAGTACATACCATGCTTGTCTTTCTGGGTCTGGGTTACCTTAATCAGGATGGTTTTCTCTAGTTCCATTCATGTGCATGCAAATTTCAAGATGCCATTATGTTTTACTGCTGAGCACTACTCCCATTGTATAAATGTTCCACATTTTCTTTATCCATTCTTATAGTTTGATTGAGCATGAACAAAAATGATGTAAGGTAAGTGGTTTAAGGTTAAGCGAGATCATTCTAAAGTAGCTAGTAGGAAACTTTTGTGTGAGTGAAGAATATAGCCCTATCAGTCCACTCTTTTGTTTTGGAGCCTGCTATTAAAAATGATAATAAATAATAACAAAAACAAAGAATTAAGAAAAAATAGATCTCAGCAAACCATTCAAAAATGAGACAGACAGCATTAAATATAGTGTGTTAATCACTAATTAGTATGGTTAGTGTGTATGTATGTGTGTGTGTGCATGTGCCTGAGCATGTGTCTGTGCTTTAAATCTTCCCATACCACAATAAAAAAGCATCATAAAGATGCTAACTGCTATCATTAAACAACAAATTTTGAAAAAAACAGATCTCTTAATTTTCATTTTTTTCTTTAATCGTAACAATCTGTTTAAAAGTATGAAATAATTATACATCTGGCCTTTCCATACCCATATTTTAGACAGTTCTATACTCTCATTTTTTTTCTATTGAAGGTATAAGTAGAATAGTTTGAAACGAACTGAGAATCAAGTCCCCTGGAAGATAATTGATTCAATTATATTCTTAAAAAATTAAGACTATGTTTACATCCTTGTAAATTCCAATATTGAAATAGGGGTATGAAGAGAAGATGATTTATGGAATATTTTTAATTACATACATGAATTAAGGGTTGTCTAAAGAACAGTTTATAAAATAAAGTCATTTAAGGATGAAAACGTTAGTTCTGCAGTGCTTTTCAACCTTCCCAAGACTGAGACCCTTTAATATAGTACCTTATCCTCCGATGAACACAAGCCATAAAATAATTTCCATGCTATTTCATAACTATAATTTTACAACTATTATGAATGATAATGTAAATATCTGTGTTTTTCTTGTGGTCTTAGATTCTCTGTGTGAAAGGGTCATTCAACCAACAAAAGGATCATGCTGTACAGTTTGAGAATGGGAATACTGGATGAAAACTTAGTTAAAGTTTATTATGATGATTTATGACAATACTGATTCTAATAATGTTTTCAAAATTTTTTGATTAAAATCCACCAGTAGTTTTTAATTGAAAATTAAGCCATTCAATGGGTCATAAATACAAACAAGAAATGTTTCAACTGGTCCAAAAATGGATTTTGAGAGGTGGGATCATTTTCTGGAGTAAAAAGTTTTTATTTAAATGATTCCAACATATTCAATTTAATTATAAGAACAATCCAGTGGGTGATAAAATATATGAAACATATGAAAAATCCTTGTGGATCAAATAAAAGTCAATCTCCAAGGTGTACTTTCATGTATTATTAACACTTCTATGTAAAGAAAAAACTATGTGAATATTCCTTTTCCTTGAAGTTTAACTCTGAGCTTCTTTTCATAGGAAATCAGACAGTATAAAGGTGATTATTATTAAGACAAAGTTTCTCATGATACAAAAGCTCCTGGTATAGTACTGAACCCTTGGGACAGAGCTGAAACTACATACAGATCAATCTTTCTCTTAAAATATTATGGGGGAAAATGATCTCAGAGGAAAGCCATTATACTATGGATGGTATTGAGGCAAATGACTCCCAATTATTGCTATCATTATTGGTAGAATGAAATTAAATATTTACAATACTTCTAATTATGATATAATTATATAATTACCCTCTCTTATCTCCCTCCATACTTTCCTGTATACCCTTCCATTCTCTCTTTCAAATTCATGGCCTCTTTTATAATTTACTGTTTTTACATCTATCTATGCATATGTAAAAACATATATATTCCTAAAAACACCCTGCTCAGCCTGTGTAATGTTACTTGCATTTTTATGTCTTTTTTTCAGAACTGTTTATTGGTTATTGGATAGCAATTGATGTGCTCTTCCCTGGTGATGCTGATTTCTCTCCCTCTCAGCATTCCTTACTTTCTTGTAGTTCTTTGTCTAAGCATCCTGAACTTTCCCCCATATATGTTAGGAGGGTTTTTCCCATCTATAGTATCTACTGGTGTTGTCCTTGTTCTGCTCATGTTTGACCAGTTACTGAGACTTCATGGGTGTACCTTCTGCCTTTACTTAAATACACAAGCTCATATCAATCTTCCTACTCCTCTGGCTCTTTATAACTTTCCCAACTTTTTCCACATTTCCCTGAGCTTTGGTAAATAAGATATTTTATACAGATATCCCTAACAAATGTGCTTCATCATTCAGAATTATGACTAATTGGTTGTTTTCTGTAATGGTTTCCTCCATCCGTTGAACAGAGAAGTTACCTTGATGAGGGGGGTGAGAACTACATTTACATTACAGGAAAAAGAACACATGTATAGCTTTCATGGTACCAGAAGGCTTCATGCAATCTTCTGAGAGAAGTAACCAATGACCCTACCAAGCTATGATACATATGAATCAAAATAATGACATCATAGCACAAAACTAAGGTGCAGTAATGGTACATGTGGCTTTGTGGTAGCCAATAGCTTTCCAGCTGGACTTAAGGCCTACTCAACAAGAAGGAAATCACATCTGGTATTGGAAACCTAGACATCTACCCAAGGAGAGTGAATTCATGGATATTGGTGGAGAATCTACAACCACTACTGTATTAAATCATAAGTTTTTAATGTTCAGACATATTACCCAGTCAGAGGAAAGAACTTGTATAGAGTTGGCCTAGAATGGAGATAAAGTAAACCCTAGCTTATGAAATAGGTTTATCAACTTTAAATCTTTCTTCTAATCATTGCCTTATTAGATTACACATGTTATTTGATTTTTATCTCCCTCAGTTTTCTTCTTAGTAAAAGGGGTTTAAAACCTGCATCATCATCATCATCTATTGTTGGAATAGGCCCAGCAACAGTTAAAACTCTCAATAAATATCGACTCATTTTATCCCTACCTCAGTTTGACATCCTACAAACTGTCTGCCAGTCATAAGAGATTCTAGGAGAAACAAGATACTGATAAATCACCATGCACTTCTGTTCCCTTCAGCCAGTTTTTGTTTTACACCACAAATTATTGGTGAATATTTTCTTGTATTTTAAAATTGTAAAACACCTATTATAGACTATGAGTTGGTTAAATTAATTTCCTTGATGATTGTGCTTAACATTTTCAGGACATAAAGATTCCTTGGGGATCTGTAAATACATGAAATATAATTTATTTTAGCTGATATTAAATATCAGTGAACCACAAAGGAACTTTGGGGAAAGCCTCATGAAACTTTTTTTTTTCTCATGAAACTTTGAATGGACATAGTATATAGAAAAATACTGGAGCAATTCTGTTCATTTATGTGTAGGCTTGAATAGCATTTTTTCCTTAGGAACTTCTGTTTTCTTTACTGAAATGAACAATAGCTATGCAACACTTCTATCTACTCAGTGTCACCACTTGAAAAAGTAAGTACAAACAGATACCTCTTTTTCCTTATTGTGATGACTAAAACTATGTCAATTTCATGTCTATACTTCAAGTCCCAGGAATCTTTCATAAACAGGAACAGAGACAATATCTGAATTTTAATTATGCATTCCAGATGTTTTTGAATCATTGTACATTTATATATAAAGTCATGACTGTGTGCCAGGTATTCTGCTAGAAATATCAGGGTTAACAGGTCAGATAGAATCTAGCTCTTATAGAATTTAACTGTAGTGGTGTATATGAATAACTGAGAAATGATATACCATAAAATTTAAAAGGTATATAAGTGATGCTTGGAAAAAAATAGGGTTAAAATTATAGGAAGAAGATTGCTACTTATGACCAAACAGTTCACAAAGGCTTCTTTGAAAAGGTGGCATTTGCAGTCATGTATGACTTTTAGAGTTTTCAAATCATAAGATTTGGCTATGCTTGACATTTCTGAAGAAATAAATGAAAACTGTATTAAATCTCTTCATACTACCATAAAAGAGTACCAAAGACTTGGTAGGTTAAACAACAGCAATTTATTCTCTATGAAATGTTCAAGGTAGATTTTATTTGTTGGCATTTCTTTGTGTTTATAGGCTTTCCATCATGTACTTACATGAATTATATAGATAGATAGATAGATAGAGAGAGAGAGAGAGAGAGAGAGAGAGAGAGAATGAGAGAATGAGATAGGAGTATGTATGCACGTGTATGTGTGTGTCTATAAATTTAATTTTGTTTTCTGTTTCTTGAGAAATCACCTTGGGTCATATTTCATACTCTTCAACTGCTTAACAAGACTCAGAAGTTCTGACATGCATGATGCCTTTCCAAAACATAAGACCAACAATCCAATACTGCATTAGAGTTCTTCTAGTATGATTACATTTTATTTTACTTTCCAACTAAAGGCCATATTTCCCAAAATAATCATATTGGGGGTTTCAACTTCAACACATGCATTTGAAAGGGAGGTACAAATCAATCTCATAGCAGTTAGGAAAGCATAATTTACACTGGAGGGATTAATACTACAAATCAAACTCATAGCAGTTAGGAAAGCATAATTTATGCTGGAGGGATTAATACAAAAGCAGTAAACCTGAGAGAGACTCTTAATTCAAAGTCACCTGGGATATTCTAAGGAGTTTTCTTTTTAACATAAGTGATCTGAACAGACTGAGGGATTTTTAAAGTATTTTAAACAAAATTACAGAATTATTTTCCCAAAAACACTATGGTATCTCTGAAAAATTTACTATAAAAAGGAATAAGTAGGCATCATCCAAGGTTATAACCGATAAGATCCATGTGTAGATATGTGAAATTGAATTTCTTAGGGATTGCTTCATGAAACTATGTTAGCTGAAAAATCTCATGGTGGGATGCAGGTTACTTATTTTGGACGACAAATTGTGCTGATCAGTCCAACTCTAAAAGCCTCAGAACTGAAGAAAAATGCTGCAGCATTACTCTTAGTTTATGGCAGGAAATGGAACAACCAGAGGGGGTACTGATGGAGTTCTGGATGACTAATACAGGAGGGGAGGGGTGAGTAAAGTAGTTTATCTTCTGTATTTGTTCCTTTTGTGTCCCTATAATATTTAATGTTGCCTACCCTAATGGACAATGTGTCTATCCCTAGTTTACTCGATATGCATGAGCACCATCTCTTAATATGGTCTTCAAAGACACCAAAACTAGTTATTTTATAGCTTTGTAGTAATTATTTAATGTTTCAGAATTAATATGAAATTATGTAAAATTATCTTTTACAGAATCCAGCTAAAAAAATCCCTCATAGTCAAAAGTAAAATTTGAATAAATAATGCTAAAACAATGGCACACATAAGTTGGATGTGTAGTAAGACAGAGTCAACAGGTATTGGATAACAGGGTGGATAGAATAGAATTGAAAGGGAAAAAGAATCATAAAGCATGACTAAACATTAGTTTTAGTTACTGGTTGAGTGGAAGTACCATTTCAAGAAATGAAGAAGAAGAATAGAATATCAGTTTAGGTTTTGCTAAACCCAGAATTTTGAAAGGGATATTGATGTCTTGCCTTCACAGATATTCAAATAAAGTATCAAATAGGCAATTAGTCTTACAAATATCCAGTCAAGTGGGAATTGATGTTAATAACACAAGAGTGAGATGTTTGTATATGTGAGCAAGATTTAGATCAAATGAACCAAAAGTGATCATCAAGGGTTTATATTTGACCAGTCCAGCAGGTCCAGTTATTCATGGTCTGAAGAGGCTCTACCTGAAAATCAAAGGTGGAGTGAAAAGAAGGAGACCATGCTAATAGAATGTTGTCAAGGTCTCATTTTATTAAGTACAGGTTCATAGCTTATATAGTCTTTCAATGAGGAATTTGGCATAGCAGGTGGAAGGAGGGAGGGGACGGAATGTTGGCAAGCAGGCAGGGTTAATTAAACGTTAACTTCCTTGCTGTTTGCATAAGCTGAAACACCTGTAATTAACTAGCTTCCTTATCTAACTTCCTTACTTCTGAAACATCTNAATGTTGTCAAGGTCTCATTTTATTAAGTACAGGTTCATAGCTTATATAGTCTTTCAATGAGGAATTTGGCATAGCAGGTGGAAGGAGGGAGGGGACGGAATGTTGGCAAGCAGGCAGGGTTAATTAAACGTTAACTTCCTTGCTGTTTGCATAAGCTGAAACACCTGTAATTAACTAGCTTCCTTATCTAACTTCCTTACTTCTGAAACATCTGTAATTAACTAACTTCCTTATCTAACTTCCTTGCCGTTGATCTCAGTAAGTTTCCATTTGTCAGCTAAGTTACCATTTCTCAGAAATGGCCAGGCTTAGGTCCGGATATTCTGGCTTGGGCTATGGCTTGGGCCTAAATCTAGGCCCATAGTTCCTAACACATATTTATTTTAAAACAAAACTGGATCAAAGCATTGAGCTTTGGACTATAAGATTCAGAATTCCTGCCTCAGAGGATATTCTACCAAAGTAAATCAGAGGTAGCTGTAGACATCAAAAGTGAATCAGTAGAGGGTGGTTTGTGGTTTTCAAGAAAAACAGGCTGCCAAGAAGGAAAGAGTGACCTGTGTGAGATGATGCTCTGAAGGGGAGATAAGGAACAACAGTCATATCCTAGTTCTGTTTAACTGGAGTTTGGTGGTTTGAATAGGAATGGCCCCAATTCCTATGTGTGTTTGGATGCTTGACTCATAAGGAGTGGCAGTATTAGGATATGTGGCCTTGTTAGAGAAGATGTGGCCTTGCTGGAAGAACTGTGCCACTGGGGGGCAAGTTTTAAGGTCTCAAGTATGCTCAAGCTACACCATTTACAGATGCCTGTGAATCAAGATGTAGAACTCTGTTACTTCTCCAGTACCATATCTGCCTGCACAATGCCATAAAGACAATGGAATAAACTTCTAAAACATTAATCAGCCCCAATTAAATGCTTTCCTTTATAAAACTTCCCTTGATCATAGTGTCTCTTCACACCAATATAAGTTCTAAGACAGAAGTTAGTACCAGGTACTGGGGTATTGTTGTGATTGGCCAGACCATGTTCTTATTTGAAAGACTATAAACTTTGGGACTGTGGCTTAGAAAAGCAGTGGAATGCTTTAAGTGGGGCTTAAAGGGTCATAATAGTAGAAACATAAAAGACAGTAGTACTGAGGATGATTTGAACTGCAGGGACATGGCACAGAAGATTTCAGAGGAGAATAATGTTAGTATTTAGCCCATCATCTTGTAATATTTTGGTAAATGATGTGACTGCTTTTTGCCCTTATCTGAAAAGTCTGCCAGAGGCTAAAGTGAAGAGGATTAGAATAATTCTATTGGCAGAGGAAATCTCAAAGCAATCTAGTACTGACTCTGTATGTGGTTGTTAGTGTTCAGTCTCATGAAGATTTATAATGAGAGATAGAGCAATGAAAAATAGAAAACAGTTCAAAGAGAAAAGGATACCAGGAAGTGGGGTGCAGTTAAAATATCTATTCAAGGAGATAAACAGATTAAAGGAAAGCATGATATTAAATGGAATAAAAGGAATGGTGACTTCAGGGCAAGACTCCACCAAGCTAACTTCCATATTGTTAAAAATAAAGAACAATTTAGATCCAGCTGTGGTAGTAAACACCTTTAATCCTAGCACTGAGGAGAAAGCACTTGCAGATATCTGAGATCAAGGCCAGCATGTCCTGTTCCAGGACAACTAAACTTAGTCAGTGAGAGATACTATGGAAGACAGAAATCTTGTAAAGATGTAATTGAACAAGGAGGCCATGTTCCCGCTCTAGCAAGAAGCAGAACTTGGCAGCTTTGGTCATGTAGTTCTGGCTTTAGAGCCAATTATAGAAGAAAAGGATTATGAAATCTCCCCCTGTGATTAAGGAAAGCCACTGAGGCAAAGAATATGGAAAGTGTTTCTCTGCATGGAGGCCAAGAAAGGCAATTGTGTGAAACTATGACAGTAAAGCATGGATTTCCTGGGAGACACCAAAATATTGGAGATGCCAAGGCCCTCAGATAACTGCTGAGGAGAGCTGCTAACAGGGAGTGGATCCATCACAAGAGAAAGAAGTGGGTTGCAGTAAAGAAAGCTGAACAGAGTTGGTGATAAGCAAAACATTTTCATATCAGACATGGAGATCCAGAATTTGTAGGTTGCCTAGCTGGTTTTCTGTCTTGCTATGGTCCAGTGTTTCCTCACAATACTTCTTTCCTCCATTATGGAGCAGTAATGTATATTCTGTGACATTATATGTTGCATATATGTGATCTGTTTTTGCTTTTTTTAAATAGGGGATTGCATGAATCTTAGATGAGAATTTGAACTTTGAACTTTAAAACATTGTCAAGACTATGATAAGAGCATGGGGACTTTAGAAGTTGGATTGAAGGCATTTGATCCATTTTAGTGCTACAAGACTATGGGGGCCAAAATGTACAATGTGGTGTTTTGAATAGGTATGACCCTTATAGACTCATATATTTGAGTCTCTACCCACAGGAAGTGGTACTATTAGGAGGTAAGGCATTGTTGGAGCAGCTGTAGCCTTGTAGGAGGAAGTAGGTCACTGTTAGAGCAGGTTTTGCAGTCTCATATGCTCAAGCAATACTCAGGGCACAATGACTGTAGATGGAAGTTTCTGTCCTGCCTGAGAGCCATTCAGTCCTAAATAAACACAAAGAGGCTTATATTAATTATAAACTGTTTGGCCAATTGCTCAGGCTTATTACTAACTAGCTGTTACACCTTAAATTAACCTATAATTCTTATAAGTGTTTAGTCATGTGGCTTGGTACCTTTTCTCAGTAAAGTATTCTCATCTTGCCTCCTCAGCGTCTGACTTGCAACTGTGTCTCCACCTTCCTTTTTCTCAGAAGTCTCCTAGTTTGGTTGCCCTGCCTATACTTCCTACCTGGCCACTGACCAATAAGCATTTTATTAAACCAAAACGAGTGACAAATCTTTACAGTGTACAAGAACATTATCCTACCGCATTTCCCCTTTTTCTTTTTAAAACAAGAACCCTCGAACTAAAAGTCTTTGTTTAGCTTTTTTCATGACCATTATCCTAACAACTTGGAACCAACACTTGACACAAAGACAAACATTCATAATCCATTTTTTGGGAATGTGGGTATAATTTTCTAGGTTATTTCCTTCTGACTGGGGGCATTGGCACTCTTTGGGGGACCTGAGAAAATTTAGGTTTATGGTCAATCCTCACTGGAGTATTCTGTGAGGATGGATCACCTCAACTAGTCACCTTGAAGCTGTTCTAGATATAGAACTCAAGAGGAAACTGCAAGAGAGGGGCTCTGAGACATTTAAACCATTTGGGCCATCCACTCTTATCAGAGATTTTTCAGGGGGTCTTCCTTGATCAAACCTGATTTTTCTTAACCCAAAATGAATCCACAGGCTTTCATTTCCTGTTGAAATAAAAGCATAACCTCTTTCCCAAAGTAACATATCTTTTGACTTATATTTTGAAGTCAAGATATTTTTAAAATATATAGCTTGGTTTAATCTAGCAGCATTTATAAACAAATGTCCTTTAGCACCTTTTTTCCCTTCCTGGGTAGTTAAACAATTCAAAGACAACACAATAACACAGTATCCAGACTCTCTGTATATTTTCAATCTTTACTTGACTTTTTAAAAATTACTTATTCATTTTAAGGACTTTCTCCATTTTTTTCTTTTCTCTCCCAGCCCTACATATATTTGTAACACAATGTAAATCATTTACGAGTGTTTGTTTGTCTGAATCTGTCTTTGCTGTATATCTCCATCTTTTTTCTGACTGCATGAGTCTTTACCCTGCTAAGCAGTGTAGCTAGTATTAAAGTGGTGGCTTTGACAGCTGGCTTGACTTTTTCTTTCTTGACTTCCTGAGAGTCTAGCTTCATGCTGGACGTACTGGTGGAAGCCATGTTTATTGTCACAACTCTGTGGAGTTTCTAGGCCCATGCCATTACCATAAGTCTTGCTGCTGGTTGCTCATAAACACCATTTAAGCTTTTGGCAGCAAAGCCTCTTAAAAGAGCCATGGGTTTTGCTGCTAACACTATAGTCAGTAAGCCTCTGTTAAGGGAACCACACCCCTGCTTGCCCATAGCAAACAGAGCCAACCTAAGAGAATGCTGCTATCAAGAACCCATGCTTGACTCTGTTCTTTTGTGTCTATAATCCCTTCCAAAGCTCTCTCAGGTTTTATGTGGATGTAATTGCTGAACATGGGGCATCATTTGCAGAAATTTCTGTCCTGCCAGGTCTCATAGCAGTTCAGTCACAAATAAACAGATAGAAGTTTATATTATTTATAAACTGGTTGGCCTATTACTAAGACTTGATACTAACTAGCTCTTAATACTTAAATTAACCCATAATTCTTATCTATGTTTATCCATGTGGCTTGGTACCTTTTCTCAGTAAGGCATTCTCATCTTGCTTCCTCTGCATCTGGCTTATTACTGAATTTCTGCCTTTCCTCTTCCCAGAATTCCCCTAGTCTGGTCACCCCACCTATACTTCCTGCCTTGGCTACTGGCCAATCAAATTTTGTTAAACAAATACAAACAACAAACCTTTATAGTGTACAAGAGCATTATCCCAAAACAAATTGTTTCTGTTGCCTGTAGATGAAGATGTAGAATTCTCAGCATTTTTCTCCAGTACCATGTCTGCCTGCACACTATCATGAAGATAATGGAATAAACCTCTGAAACTGTAAGCCAGCCTCCATTAAATGTTTTCCTTTATAAGAGTTACCATGGTCATGGTGTATCATCACAGCAATAGAAACCCTAAGTAGGACCTGGGGTTTATTGGACATTTTGTAGAGTGAAATTTCATTGGATTATGGCTGACTGATTACTACCTTACCTGTGGATCCATCTTAGAATAGTCTGTGGAATATTAGGGAACTACTAGTTCCTGATTCCCTAGCAATCAAATCTCAAACCACATCTTAGTCTTAGTCTGAAGCACAGGGAGAAGCTTTGAATGTATTTCTGATGATTGGATCATTTTTACAGTGTTCTCCCAATGACCACAGTATTAAAAACACTAAGAGCCAACATTAAAGAAACTAATTCCATAAATGAAAAGAATCCTGAAGAAGTATACCATATGGAAGAAAAACTAGTTTTTACTTACCATTGCTATAAATTTAATTGCATTTTTGTAAAAAAAAACTACAAACTGTTTCTGTACTTCTGAGACAGGCAGCATAGAGAGGACCCAGCATTCAGGGTGAAGAGGAAACAAAGGCAGAAGAGGAAGTCTCTGAGGTTGGGAGGAACTTCTGCACAATTGAGGTTTGTGTCCTGTTACTAGGAATGGGAACTGATGCTTTCTATCTCAGAAAGAATTTTCATGGATGTTTTGCAGTGTCATTCCTTGTGAGGAAAATGAAGGTGTGAAGCAAGCTCTTCAATTTTTATTTGAATTTTCTGAGACTGGTTCTCACTTTCAAATAATTTTTATATTCTTAAGAATTTCAAAAGAATTCTTCAAACATGTTTGTGCTTTTGCCATGTCTCCGTTTCCCCTAGGAATATCAAGTTTGGAGCCATAGTAATCCCAAGTGTGGACAAACTATTAGCAGACAAGTTCAGCAATCATTTACTTCACTGTATGTAAAAGAAAATCAGTGAGCACAAGTTTCCCTGTCTATGCACAACACACAGAAACAAATAGGAAACTGGAAACTTCCTGCCTAGCATCTTAGTTCATAAATCACTTAAAAATGTCTGACAATAGAGATGTTTTCAGCAACTGGAAATTATACAAGGCTACTTTTTAATAAATGATTTAGGCAAATTTTTTGAAAACTTTAAATTTGATCGTTTCTGAAAGGGCAAATCTTTCTTTTGATTGTAAGGAAGTTATTTGAATTCATAGAAAATGAAATTCAAGGTCTCCATGATCCCTTCACATTGATTTGAGGTTTATTGTTATAGTAACTTGAAAGTCTTCTGGTTTAAGAATAGAGTGGAAAAAATTCAGGATGGTGGCACAAAGTAATACTGTTTAAGATTGAAGGAGCAGGTTCATTTTCTCAATAGTCAGGAAAGAAATATTACCAGAAATTTAGTGAATCCCATCAGAGCCATCATTTGGTACCAGGGAAATGAAAGTCTTCTCTTAGGGTTCTTAGTCTCATTAATAGCATAATTTAAGAGCAAACACAAAAGGAAGCTCCAGGACCAAAAANAAATGGACTCAAGTGGAAGTGTTGAGACAATTTATAGGCCTTGAAAAGGAAAGGCTCAGGGCAGGCAAGCTGTAAATCTCAAAGCAGCAGAGAGTAGGAGATTGGGGACGGCAAACTGGCATGGAGGTCCATCCACTGTGTGATGAAAGGCAGCCACATGGCAGGGAGGAGCGTTAGAGAAAGAGTGAGGGAACCAAAAGTGTATGTTAGAGAGTTTACAAACATACTTAAGCTCGGCCCAGCATCTGAAAGAAAAATACTGAAGAGAGTAAAAAGAATATTTATATCTTTCTGAGCCCTAACTCAGAAAAGCTGACACGTTCAGCAACCTCCGCGGGGGCTTATAGGGACAGCACTGGTGTTGGGGAGACTATAGGAAGGAAAAACATATTATATGAAGGTGAATCTCAGTTCCCTGATCTGTCTCCCTCCATCAACCCTTAAGGGAGGACACAGAAGCATGTCTCCACCTAGGGGTAGATTTCCATTCTTTACAAAAGAATCCAAATTCTAAAGTGAACAAGCATTCTGCTCTGCTGATTAATCCATGTGCTTGCAAATTGATCCCTGAAGCTTTATTGAGTAGACTTACATGTTATTACAAAATTTTTGCAGTTATTCACAAATGTCTTCATCTGAGTGCCATTTGACATATACTATGTATTGAAATCTGCCAACATGAAAATGAACAACTAAATCATTTCCCATGTATTATATTATCATGTATTTCTTAAAATGTTTTCATAGTTCATTAAGAAGATGCTAAATTAAGATAAAATACTAAAAATGTAAATGCATTCTTTGTACATAGAAAATAAGATTTAAAAGGAATATAGAAAATTGTTACCCATGTTTATGTCTTTGTACACTGTAATTGCCTGAAATTATTCCTATGAGAAAACAAACCTGGGAGCCACTGATTCAAATGATATTGGTGGTCATTGAATTTCTGTGATTCTTGTTGCTCAATATAAGACCATTAAGACCCAATGTTATCTTCAAATTATCCCACAACAATGAGACTGTTATAGAAACGAATAACAAACAAAATGCATTCCCTGTGTTTTGTATATTTTATAGTTATATTTCAGCACTTAATACTTATTATCAGATGTTGATGTTGAGACTGTAATCATGTACCTGAGCAACTACCTTGAAAAGAAAAAGAAAAGCATTGAACTTGGTCATTTTGTAAGCAAGTTAAATATCAGGAAGACTATTACTAAATTCACTTGGCATCATGTAAATGTGTTCATCATTTATTCTGAATAGCACTTTCTCCCCCTTTAGTATTTCATTGGAGCTAGCCGCATCACTAGCATACAAAATCTTGAAAAAAATATCAGTTTTTAAAATCGAAGCTTAAAGGCTTTACATCTACTTCAAAACCTTAATTTGATATGAAAAACAATGTCACAAAAATATTTTTATTTGTAGTCTTATAAACAGCAGGTACGTGGTGTACAGAAGTCTATCACTGAACCTGTTTTTTGAAAAAAATGTTTGCTTTTATTATCAACAGTCTTGGTTCAATCCCAGTCACCCACATTGTAGAATGAGAGAATCAACTCCTGAAAGTTGACCTCTGATTCCTACCACAAACAACATAAATGAATGAATAAAAATCCAAATTTTAAAAATAGCTCACTTTTAGAGTAAATGAACAATGCCACATTTCCCCTACGCATATTTTAAATTCCTTCAGTTTTGAAAATTCTTCTTACAAGGGCACAAAACACATTTTGGACACAGAATAGTGACAAAGAACTGTTTTTTCTTCTTGGATACGACACTTGTCTTGGATTTTGAACTATAATAGATTATAAGTGTGTCAAGATTACTGTTTTAAGAAATTTGAAGGGGCTGGAGAGATGGCTCAGAGGTTAAGAGCATTGCCTGCTCTTCCAA
>LOJH01021363.1:7365-26629 GCA_001685095.1 Ellobius talpinus | reverse complement strand
ATCTATAAGGGGGTCTGGTGCCCTCTTCTGGCCTGCAGGCATACACACAGAGTACTGTATACATAATAAATAAATATCTTTTTTAAAAAAGAAAAAGAAATTTGAAGATTTCCTTTAAGTCTTGATAACAGTGCTCTCTGGAGATCTGCAGATATTGTATCTTGCTTCATTTTTTGTTATTGTTGTTGTTGTTCAAGGAATACTTTAGTCGTGAGAATATCATTTCTGTTCTCTAAAGTTGTGGGTCTAAAGTTGGTTACAAAATGTTCTGTATGATTTCCTCTATCAGGTTTGATGAATTCCTCTATCTACCATCCTCTATCAGCTCAGATGGGTAAGGAGCAACTTATCCTACCCCCACCCCTTTACCACTAGCTTTATCTCCTCTTGACTCACGTGGTACAGGAACTGAGGCTGTTACTGAACTAAACTGTCCACTTTGAATATTGGCCATTCGATTTAACTGCATTTTCTGAAATTCATTTAGATTTTAGTATATTTCCAAAATTCACTAAATATGATTTAAGTATATAAATCTAAGTAAGTAAATATTAATCAGTCACTGTCCACAGATATTTAAATACTGTTAGCCTGGAGAGTTGGGGTGACTATTGGTTTTCAGATTTTAATTAGGCATAACTGCCTTTGCATCGTTAAAAGCATATGGGAAATGGTTAAATGAGTTTTCAGTGAAATGTGATCTGACTCCTCCACTTTGTACAACGGAAATGGATGAGCAGTCAGAGCAGTTAGCACCCATTACCAGAGGCAAGGCTCTAAATTAAGCTTAATTATGAACTTGAGAACTAATGAAAAGGGAACAAAATATGCATTATCTAATTATGATGTAATTCATTGGGAACTGATTAATGTTGATTTCGTGACTTACCTGTACCAGTGCGAGACAGTACCATCACACATATTTGCTTTATTTGTGCAACTTCTAAGCATAGAGTCCTTTCAGCCACCCATTTTAAAGAGAAGTGTAGTTTCCTCAACAAAATATTGATTTGACAATATGGTTAAAATGATAAAATACCAGCTTATTCTTCATATTGAAGGGCTCCTTAGAATTTTGACTATCCATGTCTTAAGTATCTTACAAAGAGACAGTGACCTAAGGAGCTAATCTAATAGATGAATAGTGATGTCATCCACTGCAATGATTAAATCTGATCAGTGATTTAGAGTACAGTCATTCATTCCCTGGACAGTCAAGGTCAGAACCAGCTCTGGGGGTTCTTGGAGCTACTATTCAAGTCTGTTGAGAATGTAATGGTGACCAGCCTGGGAACAAGATGACAACTGCACTCTGGAAAAAGAGGAATCAAGGAGAGTACACATTTCAGCCCTTGGGTTAGTCTAAGCTCTGCTTTTTTGGTTCATCCCAGGAGAGTCTAATTTAGGCCGTTCTCTGCTCACCCATGGTTTCCTTTCAATGAGCTATGATGGACAGAAACATATGTAGCCATTAACCTAGAGAACATAGCACGGTAAAAGGGCAAGAGCAGTATAGAGATTGATGGAAGAAGACAATCAAAACTGAAGCCACCAGGAACCTGACTCCAGTAATCAATCAATATATTCTTCCTTTTCTCATTCACCTCACGGAGGTCAAAACAACTTGACTTTGATAATGCAATTTTCAAACCACTTAGAAAGCAGGTAAATTGTGGGCTTTCTGATACGCTCTTAGGAGGGCATTTTTCCCTAGCTATTTCCAGCTCCTCTGTCTTGAAGACTAGGAAGTCAAACCACATGCATTTGAAGCAGTTTTGCTATTTCAAGGGCAAGGTTTCCATCTACTGGATTCTTTGGGTAATAAAGAGAGAAAGAATTGGCATTCAATTAAATGGCCATTTAAAGGCTTCATAATTCTTTTAAATTTGTTTAATTAGAAAAATATCATTACCATTCACATTACAATTTTTCAAAGTATAATATAAACCAAACATATTACACAGAGTAGTAGAAAAATATATAATTTGGCTTTCTTTTCTCTAGCAAATATGATGTGAAGCATATGAAAGAGTTAAATGCTCACGTGTGCTCTACTCATTACTCCAGCCCTTGGCAAGATAAAAGATCAAAGTAGTGGAAGAAATGCTGTGCACTTCCATTTCTATTTTTCTCGTCCTGTGCTGTTCCCTGAGCAAACAACATCTTCATTATAATACTCATGATTTGACGTCACACGCTGATACTTTAATGGTTATCTTTTTGTATATATGCACCATTGTGTGATTAGAGTAAGGCAGGGCTCTTCCAGGTACCTGCAATGTAGACTTTATGACTATACACAAAACGTTTCTTGAAAATATGGCATGGTCTGCATGCTCACGTGTGCCTCTCCCCCCACCCATGAACAAAATTGAATGTTAAAAAATGTAATATTGATCTTTTAATACAAATCAATTCTCTTAACAGAATTCTAAGCGTACATGCAGCATAAATCTTATACATTTTTAAATTCACTAATTTAATTATAGTAATATGAAATAAAACAATAACTAATACAGAATGAAAAATTACTTTTTAAAAAAGTTTTTCACTTCTCACAGCTCCTCCCAGATCCTCCCCACCTTACTAGCAACCCAATTTTTGGTTTTCCCTCCTTGAAAAAAATGAAAATCCCAGAAAAATGAAAATCATAACAATGAATGAAAAAACCAACATGGCAAAAAATGCCAAAGTGTAACAAAAATTCCACCAAAATACCCACATCAAATTTATTTTGTGTTGATTAACTGCTCTTGATATGTATACTGATGGTTTAAAATAATGACTTTCAATGTGATGTTCCCACAAGTG
This sequence comes from Ellobius talpinus, assembly GCA_001685095.1. Lineage (NCBI taxonomy): Eukaryota > Metazoa > Chordata > Mammalia > Rodentia > Cricetidae > Ellobius > Ellobius talpinus. The sequence goes on along the minus strand of LOJH01021363.1, from coordinate 23,818 downwards.
AAATACATACTTTGATCATGTTCACTCACCCAGTGTATTCTATAGGACCCTGTACCTCTCTCCTAAATCCAATTCTTCCTCTGTTCCACCTCATATCTGCCTTTGACTAGATTTCATACATGAGAGAAACCAGTTTGAGTCTGATTTGATTGACTAAGTGTCATGATATCCAGTTCCTTCAATTTTCTAGCAAATAACTTGATTTATTTTTTTGTGGGCAAATACACACATACAAGCACACAAACACACACACAAGCACACACACACACTGGGAGAAAACTATAGTGACCCTATTACCTGCATTGTGTTGTGATAAGCTCTGATATGAAGCTATCTCTACTGTATGTTTACTTTTATGTGTTTTGTATATTCCCACAGTATCCCACATTTTAAAATCTAATCTTCTCATGTATACTTTAGACTTTAGTGTTAACTTGGATGTTGTGCACAATACTGATGTGAACCTGGAGCATAAATGAATTGATTTTATTTATCTATCCAATAATATCTCAGTTATCTAATTTGATGGCACTATTTTTAGCTTTTGGGGAAGCTCCATAATCAGTCTTTCATAATGGCTGAACTAATTTATCATTCAACTAGGTGTTCAAAAGGGTTCTCTTTTTATGCACTCCTACCAACACATTATGTGATTTTTTTTCTAACTGACATTTTATATGGAGTGGCATGGTTATATCATTGAGGTCTGGTCTAAATATGTTCATTTGAAAAGAGTCTAATTTAACATTGCTGATTTTTGTCTGGTTTATTTTTTTCTTGCTACTGGACATGTTTGTTCTTCATATTTTAGTTATTTACATCTTGTGAACTAGATAGTCTATAGTTACCTTCTCCTCTCTATGTCTCCTTCACTCCGGTCACTGTCTCATTTGTTTGACAGATTCTTCTTTTTATGTGTCAGCTTTTACACTCATTGCCCAGCTCTTAGTGTCGTACCCAAAACTACACTGTACTTTATCCTCTCACTGCTGTAGTATTTGCTGTTGTGGTTGTTGTTCCGCAGGCCTCAGACATGCTGTGTAACAGAGACTGAACTTGCACCTATTTCCCGTTATAGCTGAAGAAGTATTCCACAGTTTATATATATCATATCCTCATTATTCATTCTTTGTTGAAGGACATTTTGGTTTTTCCATTTACAGATTTGTAAATAGAAAAGCAGAGAACATGGCAGAGCAAAGATCTGTGGAGTATAATGTTCAGTTTGGGGCCATGTCCCAAAGTCAGGTAGAGATGGATCATATGGTAGATTTTTTGCTCTTTGAGATTTTTCTACAATTGTTTTCAGAGTGTCTGAACCAGTTTGGAATCTACAGTGAATGAGGTTCTCCCCAATTCTTCTCATACTTTTTTTCAGCTGTTTTGTTAAAATAGTAATTTTGGATGGAGTAAAATTAAACCTCAGAATTATTTTATGTCTGTATTTTCTTAATTATTAGCAATAATGAACATTATTTTAAAGCTACTTCTTAGCCACTTTTATTTCTTCTTGAGAAAATTCTGTGTTCAGATTCTAAGCTCGTTTTTAAATGGGACATTTGGTTGGGTTTTGGTCTTTGTTTTTTGAGCTATTTACATATTCTATAATTTAATTCCCTGTCTGCTTTATATTTACCAATGATTCTTTCCCATTTTTTTGGGCTGGGCTTCCTCTTCAATAGATTGGTTGTTCTTTTTTTAACCACGCAGAAGCATTTTAGTGTTATTAGGTTCTACTAGTCATTTGCTGACCTTAATTTTTGGACATATGAATCACTGTGGAACCAGAGGGAAGAGTAATGGAGTAGGGAATATCAGGATAAAAATTTTCTATAAAGCATAAATTGGAAAAAAAGGATGGAACAGGAGAAATTCAATTATGCTACTAACTATCTTTAAAGATATCTATGATACATGTAATTCTGCTTACAAATATCTGTGGTTAGTTTAACTGAATTTCACATCTAGGCTGACCTTGCTCCACCAAGACTCATAGACTATCTAATATAAGTACAAAAACAAGGTACAAGAAATACCTTTTCAAGTTTTGGTTCAAGATACTACAGGGACACTACAGGCTTCTGCTGTTCCCCTCTCAGAAATGAAAGGTAAGTCTCTATTGCCAAAACACAATTAACTTCAAATAGGAGACCAAAAAAACCCCAAGCTAGATAAGACGCTTAAAGTATGCTCTGTGAAGACTAGCTTCTGAGTTATCAGAAGGTACCACATAAGCTATCTAAGAAAGGAGCAACCAAAAGTCCTGCCCAAGTATGAGGCCTACAAAAGATAACAACAACCAGCATGACACAATAATATTAAGGGTACAATAGTGCTATACATACCTTGTGATAACCAACAACTCTTTAACTGGATATTAGGCATATTCAATAAGAGGAGAATCATGCTTGTACTAACTATTCAGCCTAATGAAATAATGGTTCTTGAAGGAAAACCTACAACTGCTACTTTTTAAAGCCAGCATAATTTCTAACTATGTTCTAAATATTCATCCTCATACCCATAGATATTACCCTCAGCAATTATCAAGGAAATTTCTTTTTGTAACAGAGAGAAAACAGAAAACCACAACTGACTAAAATGCAGAGTTGAGAAGCCCAGTTCCAACTGGTATAATTGCAATACAATTCCTGATTATAAGACTCATGGATCATTGCTAAACTTGATGTGAACAAGGATGACACCGATGACACTGATAGATATGCTAATATGAAAGAAATAAATTTAATGATTATACTTAAGGAGTATTTGGAGCAGTAAAAATAGTGTTCCCTTGGGGAAAGAATACCAATTGATTATCCAGTACAAAATGGTCAGCCCTGAAAGCACACATAGAAACAATGGTACAATGGTATTACAGGTTGAGCAGATTGTGTGTGTGTGTGTGTGTGTGTGATAGAGAAAGAGAACCTTTTCTAGCACCATACTTAACAGAAAAAATGAGACAATCTTATTAAAAATAGGAATAAGATAGCACTGTCTATTATCCCAAATTCTTTTCAATATAGTGCTCGAAGCATTAGAGCAGCAACATATGAAAAGGAAATTCAATCGATAAAAGCACAAAAACAGGAAGTTAAATTATCCCCCATTTTAGATGATATAGCATACACGAAAGATCCCAAAACTCCACTAGGAAATTTACAGAAATTATTAACCCTTTCAGCAACAAAGCAGGCTCCAAAGTCAACCTACAAAAAATGGTATCTCTTCTAAATATTAATGACTAAAGTGCTGAGAAAGAGATCACAGAATTCCCTTCACAATAGCCCCCCCTAAAAATAATCAAGTGTTTAGGATAATCCTAACCAAGGAGATGAAATATCTCTTCAAAAAAAACTTTGTGAAATCTCATAAAAATTATTTAGAAAGACACTAGAACATGGACGGGTCTTGCATGCTTATATGTTTATTGAATATTGTGAAAATTATCATCCTAGCAAAGAAATTAACAGGATCACTACAATTCCACTCACAGTTGCCATGACCTACCTGAAAAACTTTCCTAAAATTAATTTTTTCAGCACAAAAAGCCCCAAATCAACAAAATAATTGTAAACAAAAGAGCAGTAATGGAAATATTACTATGCTAGATTTTGAGCATTATTCCAGTGATATCATAATAAAAGAGCATGGTACTATAACAAAACAAAACACCAAAAAAGACATATAGATTAAAGGAGCAGAAGAGTCATATCTCAATACCTGTAATGGCAGCAACCTGATGTTTGATAAAGATGTCAAAACAATGTTCTCAGCAAATAATGCTGGGAAAATTCTATGTCCATATGCACAAGAATGAAATTAGACTCATATTATCACTCTGAACAAAAAGTCAATTTCAAATGTATCTAAAGCTCAATGTGCAACCTGAAATGCTAGAACTTCTAGAAGAAAATAGAAGCAGTTCACTATAAAAAAGTGCAAAAAGTGATTTTTCTGAACAGAACTCCACTTGTTCAGGAATTAAGGACAGTGATTGACCACTGGAATGTCATGAAGCTAAAAAGGCTTCTGTAGAGCAAACTAAATATTCAAGTGAAAAAGAAGTCTAAGAAAGGGGAGAATCTTTGCCAATACATTGAAAAAAGGGCTAATATCCAGGATATACAGAACCAAAAAATGAGGAATCAATTAAACATATTACCCAATTTAAAATTGTGCTATGCATCTCTGCATCTGGTTCCATCAGTTACTGGATGAAGAACTGATGAAGTTCCATCAGTTATTTATTTTCACCAATCTGATTATAGGGAAAAGTCATTTCAGGCGATTCTCACTGTTTCTAGGAGTCTTAGCTTGGGTCATCCTTGTGGATTCTTGGGAATTTCTTTTTTGTTTTCTTGGTTTTTTGTTTTTGTTTTTGTCTTTTGGATGGAACACTTTATTTAATAGGCAAAAGAAAATAAATACAAACAATAATTATAATTGGGGAATATATGTGCACAATATGTATAAGTATATATAGCAGAGTTAAATTTGAATAAATAAAATTGTCATGTCTCCTTGCTATATTGCAAATTTTCTATAAAATAACATGACTTGATTTAACACTTTTGGTCAATTTCATGGGAAAGACTATGTAATTGATAAGACTGAATTTAAAAAAGATTGTATTACTCCATTTTCTCATTGTTACAAAAACAATACAATTAAACTTAAGATGATTTTCATTTGCATTGAAAAATATCATTTAAGTCCAAACAGCAGTGCAGTCCCTTATTATATTGCTCTATTGAGCTTTATATGTTACTAAAAAGAGGTAATTGCAAAAAATAAATAAATAAAAAGAGAGGTAATTGCAGATTTTTGCAATAGTATATGTTACAATTTTTTATTTTCTTTCTGATAATGACACTCTGAAAATATAAAGTTATTTATAAACTTATGATGCCATGAAATAGTTAAAATTGCTATAGTTATTATATTCTCAACTGTAAAATTAATATCAAAATTACAAATATGGATCTGTGTTGCATAAATATAGTTCATAACAAGTATCTCTGCTTTTTTTGGTTTCAGCATAATATTTTTCATATCTCAGTATAGCTTTTAAAAGGAAAGTTGTATAACATCTGGTTTTAAGTTTTAATGTCGAGCATTTTCAGAATTTTCAACATGTAAACCTTTAAAATTTTAATGCTTATCTAAAAACTTTCTAATTTTCTTCTGATAATAATCCTATAGTTTTCTTTAGAATTATATAACATGATAAAAACTTATTGCTATCAGTATCAAACGAAGCAATTCACAATCTGAAATGATGCAGTATAGGAACATATTAGTTGTCTACTGGTACGCAGTAAAGAGCTACATAGCTGGTAGCTTAAAAACATGAATGTTTATCTTCTCTGTCACTTTGAGTCTGGAGTACAGGGATAGCTTATATAGGTTCACACAACAGAATTCACAGTGTCGGTAGTGAATATTATGAATAAACTGATATTATGAATAAACTGATAAAATAAGAGAGGAGGGAGAATGAGAGAAAGAGATAAGAAAGGAGGAAAGAGAGATTTATTACATGGCTTCTTTCAATCTGTGGTCTGGCTGTTCCAACAATGGCTGTCTCCCAATGAGAAGTCAAGAATCCAGTAGTTGTATGGTCCATGATGCTGGTCTTCATCATACTTTGGAATCTTGAAGAAGTGAGTTCTATTGCTAATGAAGGAATGTGTCCAAGAGGTAGGGCAAGTAAGCAAAGTGCATATACATCTTTCTTCCATGTAATTTAACCTGGGCTGACACCCAAAGATGTGGCCCAGATTGAGTATGGGTCTTCCCACCTCAAATGATCTAATCAAGAAAAAAAAAAAACTTCTCTGATTTGTCCAGATGTTTGAGTTTTAGTTGACTCTGGATGCAGTCAAGTTGACAAACAAGATTACTTATAGTAGGGAAATGTTATACTCACAGTATTATGCAAATATTATTGAATTACTGAAGCCTTTACTAGGAGACATTAGATGGATGTCTTCCCATGTGTGTTTTTTCCCTAGGGGAAATAATAGGCAAAAAGTTATAAAGAAATATACCTTACTTACTTATAGCCAGAGAAACACTTCTTTCTGTAAATAGAAGTTTTTATACTGCCTGGTCCAGCAGTTGTTCAGTCCAAAAGAAACACACAGAGGCTTATATTGATATAAACCATTTGACCTATTAGCTCAGGATTATTATTAATTAGCTCTTCATCTTAAATCAACCCATAATTCTTATCTATGTTTAGCCACATGGCTTGGCACCTTTTCTCAGTGCAATATTTTCATCTTGCTTCCTCTGCATCTGGGTGGTGACTGACAGTCTGCCTTTCCCCTTCCTGGAATTCTCTCATTCTGATTTCCCCTCCTATATTTCCTGCCTGGCTACTGATTAATCAGTATTTTATTAAACCAATATGAGTGACAAATCTTTGGAGTGTATAAAAATCTTATCCCACAGTCCTTCACCCTTTTTTTCTTTTCAAAGCAAGAATTCTGAATCTAATCTCCTTTGTTTAGCTTTTTTACATGATAATTATCAATAACAATTTGTAACCAGCACTCTAAGCAAAGACAAACATCCATAATCCATTTTTTTGGAAATGTGAGCATAGTTTTCTAGGCTACTTCATGCTGACTAGGAGCACTTTAGGTCTTACGGGGACCAAAAGAAAATTTAGGATTATGGTCAAGTCCTGACTGGAGGATTCTGTGACCATGGATCATCTTAGTAAGCAGTCTTGAGGCTATTCTGGATCTAGGACTCAGAGGAAGCTGCCACAGAGGTGATCTGAAACATACAATCCCCTGGGTCATCTGTTCACACTGGAGATTTTTAAGAAGGTCTTCCTTGATCAAACCTAATATTTCTTAACGCAGAATGAATCCATAGGCTCTCATTTCCCACTTATACTTCCTGGCTACTGGCCAACCAACATTTTATTAAGCCAATGTGAGTGACAAGTCTTTACAATGTATAAAAGCACTATTTCATAGCAGCTTTCCTCAGTCAACATTTTTATTATAGATTATATATAGGTTGTACCAACTCACCCTGATACTTCCATCTCTTCTAATAGGCTTCCAGATGACCCATATTAGAAAAGTGTTAGTACAGCTTTCTTTAACAATCAGTTACAGATTTTATATGCAATATATTCTGCATACATATCAAAAACATTCATAATTTAATATGTTTATTTTTGTCAGTATTAGAAAATTGATTAAGTAAAAATTCACCCGATTGGGCTACAACATATACAAAATTGTTGCTCAATATCCCACCCCCATCATCCAGAACAGTTTATAACAGAATAAGAAACAGTGAAAATGTATGAGAAAAAAGAAACACACAAAGTGCTTTCCTAGAACCAGGAGTCACGGGTATTTTTATATGCACTTTCATCTTCTAAGCCTTAAATCTTTCATCTGCAAAAGGTCACTAATAACACAAGTAATTAGAATTTCAATGCAATTTGTGATTTAATAATGACTTTAGTGATCAACTTTTGCTTCATTGAAATTTTCTAACACCTGCCCTTTTCATCTTCTGACCAATGATTTTGATATATTAACATTTTGCAACAGGCAATGTCAGAGGACAGAAAAAATAATGTAAGAAGGTGAAAATCAACACTTAAAAATTCATGAATTTTGCACATCACTCTTGGTGCTCCTCAGCATCTATATATTTAGATATCCTAGCTATGTAATCATTCTAAATGTTTTCATTTCCTTTAGACAAATCAAGTTTTACCCAAACAAAGACTATTCTGTATACACATATTTCCTTTCAAATACCCTCTTTGTACACAAAAGATTTGTCACATTACATGGAAGTATAGTCCTAGACAAATGGCATATTAAGAAAATTATTAAGCTCTTTAAAAAAGAGAGAAAGAAATATGGAATAAAGAAATAAAGTATTATGCAGAAGATTAATTTTGTGTCACATTGGTGATGCTGATGCACACTTGGACTTTTTATCAACCTGACTGGATATTGACTTTATTTAAGAACTGCTGAGATAGTCTCATACCAAGCAGTATGGAGTCTGATTTGAGAACTGAATCTGATATATACAATAAATAAACTTTGCTTTGATCTCTGTATCAATTCTTTAGCAGTGCTAGAAAAAGACAAACTCTGTGTGGAAAGCCGAAGAGCAAAATGTCACTCTACCCTTCACAGAAAGGATAAGTCAAGCTTATGCTTATTGAAATTGTTGTCAATGATTGTACCATAGCAACAGTGTATAGGGTCCCCAGGGTGACTAACGATTCTTCTGTAGCCCTGTTCCAGCTCACTCATTTTTAACAGCTTACGACAGATGGGAAAAATTGGTTGACAATAGAGGCAAGAATAAATTTTTACAATGGTTTGCTTACAGCACAATCAACATGCTCTGTATGAGCAGTCATAGAAAAAATCTTATTCCTGCTGTTCATAGTGTAATAGTATCTTAATTGATATTGTGATTATGCAATTTGTGCTTTTCTTTGTTAAATATGGCACATGTGCCAAAAACACTCTAATGCACAATGTAGGAAGGAGAACAGACATGTGCACAAGAAATGGAGCTTCAGCTTCCTTTTTAGTAGTATTTTGGGGTTAAAGAAAATTCTTTGCACTATTGAGACTGCAAAGGATGCCTGCAGGAATACAACTCTGAGAGGTCTTGAATGTGATGTATGGCATAATTCTCACAGAAAGGGCATCTGATCTAACAGAATGCTTGATTTCCCACATCATTTATCTGATATACCACAGCAGTACACAAACTCAGAGAAATAAGTTTATTTCGCTGTTGGAAATAATATGCCTCTTGAAGTTCACATACATGTTAAAATAGCAAGCATAAATAGTAACTGTTAGTGAATATTTTCAACATGCATTGATTATGTTTCACTTCTTTCCCTCAATAATTATAATACCCAGAAGAACAGGACAGTTTCATGTGACTTAACACAGTAGGTATCAAGGACTTCACATGTTATGTGACTTGCTCAGTATTATATGCCCAATATAAGACAGAGAAAAATAAATCCTAAACAAATTAGTTTCTAAATAAACCAATTTTTACTAATTAATTAATTAGCAAAATTAATTATTTATGTGAATTAGATTTTACATTTGCATAAATTTTCTAAATATAATGAATCTGATTTCCATTGTAAAATTTCTACATCTTATAGTTTTTCAATATAGTCAAGAATTGACAAGGTAGAGTTTCTTTTCTTTGATTTGCATTGATATTTCAAATAACACAAATCTTAGTTATCCCTTAGTCAAAATAGCACAACAGATTTACTGTGGTCTTTCTGAATATTTTTCCTAATAATACATAATTCATAATCAATAAGACTTCTTTATTGGCTTAGCAGAAAATAATAATTTCTAAATGTAGAATAAATTAATGGAACTATTTTAAAAAGTATTTGGAATTGCTGTTATTTCCTTTGTTAATAAAATTAACTAATCCTTTGGCTCCATATTTATATAAACTTGTTTCTTTTTAAATATATTTGTATATATAACTATATTAGAGATAATGAAAATATACACATCTATTATTATTAATATTATTCAACTAACTGATCATAAATATTAAGCACACACCTAAATCATTAATGAAAATATTTATTGACAGACATGATTCATATACACACGCATGCATGGAAATTAAAAACAATGAGATCAAGAATAAAAACACCATTGCCTCAAAACACGTTGCAGGCAGGACAAGTTATGAGCTGTAGATTTTATGACTGAGTTGGTGTCCCAGTCCCAACATGGATAGCCGAGCCTGGTTACAGAAGGTGGCTGGTTCAGGATCTATAACCTGCATTGCTAGGAGTCCTTGCTTGGATAACCATCCTAAGTTTCAGGAAGTTTTCACATCATGAGGTCTCCACATCACACCCAAAATGTTCAACTATTCCAGTTCTCTCTCTCTATTCTCTCTCTCTCTCTCTCTCTCTCTCTCTCTCTTTCTGTCATTCCTTCCCCTACATAAGCCTTTATGTTTCCATTCCTACCCACCCACAGTCCACCCTCAAAATCTATTCTGTTTCTCCTTCCCAGATATAACCATGCATTCCCGTAGACCTCTCTTATGTATCCAGATCCTCTGGGACTATTAAATGTAATGTGATTATCCTTCACTTAACAGTTTGTATCCAATTATAAGTGAGTACATACTGTGTTTTTCTTTCTGCATCTGGGTTGCCTCACTCAGGATGATTTTTTTCTAGTTCCATCCATTTGGTAGCAAATTTTGTGATGTCAGTTTTTTTTTCTAAAGGAAAAGTAAAACTCCATTGAGTAAATGTACCACATTTTCTATCCATTATTCACTTTAAAGACATTTAAGTTGTTCCCAGTTTTTGGCTACTATGAATAAAACTGCTATGAACATAGTTGAGCAAGATGGGGTATCTTTTGACTGTATATGAAAGAGTGGTATAGTTGGATCTTGAGGTAGATCAATTCCCCATTTTCTCCCTAACTGCCATATTGATTTCCACAGTGCTGTATGACTTTTTTTTTTGCCCTCTTACCAGCAATGAAGGAGTGTTTCCCTTGTTCACATCCTTGTCATCATGAACTGTTATTTGTGTTTTTGATCTTAGGCATTCTGACAGGTGTTAAATGGAAACACAAATAAGTTTGATTTGAAATTCCCTGGAGGCTAAAGGTGTTGTACATTTTTAAAGGTGTTTATCAGCCATTGGAGATTTCTCTATTGAGAATTCTCTTGTTAGATCTGTACCCTATTTTTAAATTAGATTGTTTGATTTGCTGATGTCTAGTTTCTTGAGTTCTTTATATATTTTGGATATTAGCCCTCTGTTGAATATGGAGTTGGTGAAGAAGGATCATTTACCATTCTGTGGGTTGCCATTTGGTTTTATTGATTGTGTCCTTTTTCTTTAAAAAAGCTTTTCAGTTTCATGAGGTCCCATTTCCTAATTGTCTCTCTTAGTGACTGCGTGATTGGTGTTCTGTTCAGGAAGTTCTTTCTTGTGCCTATGCATTCAATGGTATTCCATACTTTCTTTTCTATCGGGTTCAGTGTGTCTGGTTTTATGTTGAGGTCTTTGATCTACATGTACTTGAGTTTTGTGCAGCTTCTATGCTTCTACATGCAGACTTTCAATTAGACCAGCAGTATTTGTGAAAATAATTTCTTTTTTTCCCATTTTGGATTTATGGTTTCTTTATTAGAAAATGGGTGTCCATAGGTGTAGATTTACATACATACAGGCTTTCCATCTAGTTTCATTGATCTACATGTCTCTTTTTATGCCAATACCATGTAGTTTTCATTACTGTAGCTCTGAGGTACAGCATGAAAGCTCAGGAATGGTGATAGCTCTGAAAGTTCTTTTATTGGTCAGGATTGCTTTAGCTATCTTGGGTTTTTATATTTCTATTTGAAATTGAATATTGTCCTTTCAAGGTCTGTAAAAATTGTGTTTGAATTTTGATAGAGATTTCAAAAACTGTAGATTGCCTCTGATAGGAATATATGATCTAACCTTGAAGCCCAGGCTCTGAGAGGGAGCCCACAGCTAACACTGCCTGGATGGTCAGGATCCAGAAGATGGATGGCTCAGAGACCTAGGGTAGAAACAACTTCTGGAACCTCTAACAGTGGGAGTTGGGATTGTCTCAGAATACATGTTCTAACTTGAAGTGCTGGCTCTGAGAGGGAGCCCACACCTAACACTGCCTGGATGGCCAGGATCCAGAAGATGTATGTCTCAGAGACCTAGGGTAGAATCAACTTCTGGAACCTCTAACAGTGGGAGTTGGGGTTGTCCCATACTCTTTTGACTGCTCTTGAGATCCTTTTATTTTTCTTATTGGGTTGTCTCATTTAGCCTTGATATGAATATTTGTTCCTAGTCTTATTGCATCTTGTTATGTTGTTTAGTTGATATCCATGGGAGGCCAGCTCTTTTCTGAAGGCAAATGGAGTAGCCATAGATACTAGAGGGATACAAGGTGTGGGTGACTGGGAGGAGAGGAGAGAGGAGAGGCAGTATCAATATGTATTGTAAGAGAGAAGAATAAAGTTTTCTATCCAGGCTTTCAGGTCACTGCCCACACCACCATTATCCAAACATGTCTTCCCCCCAGCCTGTTTTCCACATATATTCATCTCTAGAAATACTCTGAGAGTCACTAAGAGAAGTCTCCTTACTAATGTCCTAGTTATCTCTCAATCAGTGAGTATGCATCACCATAGATGGTTGTTTTAAACTATCAGTCAGGATGCATCTAATTGTACATGACTTGAAGCAAACAATTAATTACTGACACTACAACTGTACAGTGATTCCAGAAGATGGGAAACAAGGTGTAAATGTTCACATAGTGGCAAGTCTATCATGATTGCCTTTCTCACTGTGATTGTAAGATGCTATTGAGTGTAAAATACACCACAACCTCACAGATATGACAATAAGATAATGGTCATAAAATGAAGAAATGTAATATCAAGTATCCTACTGAATGAGTTATGCAGCAAACATAATTTCTAAAAATATTATGGGTATGTTTTGGTTCCTTAGTCAATCATATTTTGAAATCTTCCAGCTTGTACAAACTGTCAAGTGAGGAAAGTAGCTCCCAATAATGCCACATATATATCACCAATATTTATTTCAGTGGATTCAAGCTTATCTGAGATTTTAAATTATTACATTGATCTATAAAAGCAGAGAATTTTTGGAGTATTTTTCAAGGAGTAATTGCTATATTTCATATCCACTCAGCTAATAAATTTTCTGTATAGACTTTTTAAATTTTCTTTGTTTAGTAGTATAATGATTGCTTTGTCTCTTTAAGACATAAGCCATACCCACTCCCTCCCCCGTCTACTGAGGCAGGCTGATCTTCATCTTCTAGCCTGAGTTCCTTCTCTTTTTCATCTCCCTCTCAGAGAGGCAGCTACAGTCTCTCCCTTCTCTCTCTTCTCTCTCTCTCTTCTCTCTCTCCCCTTCTCTCCTCTTCTTCCCTTCTCCCCTCCCTTCCATAACCACTAAATAAATATCCAACCTCACTCTGTATGGTGTGCCTATCCATGTCTCTGTCTCTTGCCTGCACATGTCTCCCTGTTGGGACCAGCCACAGCTAAGGGTTCTGCAGCTGTCCCTGCCTGGGACTGGCTGCTTTCAGGGCCTGCTGCCTGCCATCACATGGCCCACTGCCACCACTTGGGGAGCTGCAACATTTCTGCTGCCTGCTGCCTCCAGGGATCCTGCAGCACTTTTAATAATCCATCTCATGTAGAATATTCAATGACATGAATTTTTATTTAAAAAAATAAATGTCCTTTAAACTTGTCACTAGGAGAATTCTGTTATTTTTGCTTATTGTTGGAGGCTGCTTGTTCATTCCTGGCCTCTTTGACCTGAAATAATCACACAGAAACTATATTCTTTGTAATACTGTTTGGCCAATAGCTTAAAAATGTTTCTGGCTAACTCTTGTATCCTAAACTAACCATCTCCATTAATCTGTGTATCACCATTTGGCTGTGGCTTACTGGGCTTAAGTTCCATCCCTGGCATCTGTCTCCAGCAGGGCAACATGGCTTCTCCTCATTCTGTCTTATTCCCTCCAGCATTCAGTTTAGTTTTCCCCACTTATGTCTATTCTACTCTGTTCAGGCCCAAGACAGTTTCTTTATTAACCAGTGGTATTCAAAACATACAGAGGGTAATCCTACATCATTTGCTCTTTCTTAGATTAAGTTCTGTGATTTACTTAACTATTCAAAGCATCAATTTCATTCTTCATTAAAGTGGAATCTGCATGAATCACAGGGTATTATAGATATTTAATGAGAAGTGGTAGATTGCTATGTTTACTACAGAAATCTACTTCCATAACAAGCAGTATGTTACTTCTGCTCACACTTCTTAAGTCTATGGATAAATGTATAAATGGTAGGGTTTTTTGAAGTCCCTTGAGATGATCTTCTGAATTCTAATCCCAATCAATAGATGACAGAGGGACACTTCTTAAGCTACACAAACATTATACCAAATAAAGCATTCCTGTAACAGCATTTTGGAACAATATAAAATGTTGACACATTGGCCACGTCATAGTAGCCATACTTTCTGTTGAAAAGGAAATGAAAACATTATCACAATGAAAATGAAAACATGATCATGATGATCAATCTTTGTTCAGATATTGAAGACCTGAAAATGGCATTAAACATTCAGGTATATCATCCACAGGTATAACATATAATAATTTATATTTTGAATGCAAATTGTCTTCTTATACTGCTATAAAATTCATAAATTTAGCACATTTCTGGAGTGTAGGTGCATATGCAGTTTTCCTGTGGTGCCTGAGGGCAGATTCTGAAGTTTTCTACAGATATCAAACTTGATATGCTCACATTCCTGAAATGAAACAAAATCGAGTCATCATATAAGTACAAATTCTTCCATATCCTTTTGATGATCTCTAGATTCCTTATAATGTTAATATAAACCCAGTGTAACTTGTACTTTACTTTAGGAAGGAATAAAAAAAAGACTGTACATGTTCAACATGGAGTGACTTTTTCCAGTGGTCTTTATTCTGTGGTTCATTGGAGCTTCAAGTGTGAGAGCCTACAGATTGTACAGCCTAAAGTCAGTACATGAACTACAACATCTTCTTCCTAGAAATTATTCTTCTGAAATAGTCAAAGATATTATAAAACTGTATAAAATATTTCTTGATTATAAAGTATAAAATTGGAAATAGTTTTAATGTTCAATTATGAGTATCTTAATCAGTGTTGTATTGTGAAGAAATATCAGGAGCATGGGAACTCATACAAAGCATTTAATGGAGCTTACATACAGAGGTTTTGTCCATTATCAGCATGGCAGGAAGCCTGGTGGAACACAGGTAGACAGGGTGTTGAAGAAGGAGCCAAGAATTATGCTTCTGGATTAACAGGCAGCATTAAGAGAGACATTGGGCCTAGGTTGAGCATTTGAAATCTCCTAGCCCACCCACAGTGAGGCAATTCCTCCAAAGAGACCAAGTCTCCTAATCCTTCAAGTAGTGCCACTCCCTGATGACAAAGCATTCAAGATATGAACCTATGGGCCATTCCTATTCAAAACACCACAATAAGAGACTTGTTAAAAATATTACTATGTTTATATGTTAAATAAATTATTTTTATTGTTAATCTATAAAACAAATTGTTGTTGCAGCATTAAAAACACAGCTAGAAGCAGTTGGGAAGACATAGATACAAAAAATGGTTTGTGCATGTGAATAAAAATATTTTAATTTAAACTCCTTGTTTAATATAAAACATTTTCTTCCAAGAGTTTTTCGTTAACTTGGAAAAACATTGGTGACCTGCTGTTTTAGGAAAAGACCATGTTGGAAATGCAAATATAAATTGACTTTTGTGAGAAAAATTGTACCTATATTTTCAAATATGAATAAAAAATTCCTGCAAGCAATATTGTAAGGTTAGTAGTGACATATTATTGATGATGTTTCAATTTGATATATTTATTTTGTGGAGTATTATTTGAGATTAATATAAACTTTAAAACTAATTTTAAGAAACTTAGAAAAGTTAATGCATAACTTTTATACAAACTGTTCCCTCTATCAGGATAAAAATAACAACACAGTGAAGACAAGAGAGTTCACAGGTAGATTAGTAGCATTACCAGCATGTCAGAAGGTCATCTGCTTTTTCAGTGATGACTGAGAAACCCTGCCTTGAAGCTGAGGACAAAAAAAATACCATTTCTAAGGACAATATATTTTATACTCCATTTGGTTTAACTGATATCAAATAGACCTTTGGTTGAATAAAACCTACTATATACATCAATATTTTTATTTCTCATTGACTCATTGACTATAATATTTTTATTAGTAAATTGAACTGAAGTTTGAGGTTATAACACAGAAAATTAAGCCTCAAGACATTTTAAAAATTTTACCATGAATATGAGCCACAGTTAAATAAATTGAGACATTCTTTGATACTTGGATATTGTGTGTTTACATATACTATGTAAAATCTATTGTTAACACTAGACTAAAACTTTGGTAATAACAAGAAATGGTAAATTAAACATAATCCCTGCATTATTACTGAGACAATCAACATGATATTATAGATGTGTTCTATGACAATTTCAGTGTTCTGAACCCTGAGTTATTTATGGATTGAAAGAGAATGTTTGAATTAAAACAACCAAAATTCCAAGCCAACTTCTGATATAATATATAGTACTAAGGACTGTAAAATAGAACAGCCACTAGTAAGCTTTAAAAAATCTTTTACTGTTATTATTTCATTTGAGAAGAAAGTGCAAACCTTAAAGTAAATAATAAAATAAGAGGTTATTTTCTGTTTATACTAAAGTTATCAAACAGCAAAAATAAATTCTTTGTTG